>CAWZYM010000295.1:1142500-1431262 GCA_963966185.1 Rhabditoides inermis | reverse complement strand
TGAGAGTTTATCCTGAGAGTTTATCCTGAAAGTTTATCCTGAGAGTTTATTCTGTGTTTATCCTGAGACTTTATCTTGACGCTTATTCCTGAGATTTTATCCTGTGTTTATCCTGAGAGTTTATCCTGAGAGTTTATCCTGAGAGTTTATCCTAAGAGTTTATCCTGAGAGTTTATCCTGAAAGTTTATCCTGAAAGTTCATCCTGAGAGTTTATCCTGGAAGTTTTTTTTTCTGAAAGTTTATCCTGTGTTGTCTTGAGTTTGTAATGAGAGTTTATCCTGAGTTCACCTGAGATTTTATCCTGAGACTTTATCCTGAGAGTTTATCCTGAGAGTTTATCCTGAAAAATTATCCTGAAAGTTCATCCTGAGAGTTTATCCTGGAAGTTTATCCTGAATGTTTATCCTGTGTTGTCTAGAGTTTATCCTGAGTTGTCCTGAGATTTTATCCTGAGACTTTATCCTGAGAGTTTATCCTGAGAGTTCATCCTGAAAGTTTATCCTGAGAGTTTATCCTGTGTTTATCCTGAGAGTTTATCCTGAGAGATTATCCTCAGACTTTCTCTGAAAGTTTAATCCTGAGACTTTATCCTGAGAGTTTATCCTGAGAGTTTATCCTGAGAGTTTATCTTGAGAGTTTATCCTGAGAGTTTGTCCTGAAAGTTTATCCTGAGACTTTATCCTGAGAGTTTATCCTGAGAGTTTATCCTGAGAGTTTATCATGAGAGTTTATCCTGAAAGTTTATCCTGAAAGTTCATCCTGAGAGTTTATCCTGGAAGTTTTTTTTTCTGAAAGTTTATCCTGTGTTGTCTTGAGTTTGTAATGAGAGTTTATCCTGAGTTCACCTGAGATTTTATCCTGAGACTTTTTCCTGAGAGTTTATCCTGAGAGTTTATCCTGAGAGTTTATCCTGAAAGTTTATCCTGAGAGTTTATTCTGTGTTTATCCTGAGACTTTATCTTGACGCTTAATCCTGAGATTTTATCCTGTGTTTATCCTGAGAGTTTATCCTGAGAGTTTATCCTGAGAGTTTATCCTAAGAGTTTATCCTGAGAGTTTATCCTGAAAGTTTATCCTGAAAGTTCATCCTGAGAGTTTATCCTGGAAGTTTTTTTTTCTGAAAGTTTATCCTGTGTTGTCTTGAGTTTGTAATGAGAGTTTATCCTGAGTTCACCTGAGATTTTATCCTGAGACTTTATCCTGAGAGTTTATCCTGAGAGTTTATCCTGAAAAAATTATCCTGAAAGTTCATCCTGAGAGTTTATCCTGGAAGTTTATCCTGAATGTTTATCCTGTGTTGTCTAGAGTTTATCCTGAGTTGTCCTGAGATTTTATCCTGAGACTTTATCCTGAGAGTTTATCCTGAGAGTTCATCCTGAAAGTTTATCCTGAGAGTTTATCCTGTGTTTATCCTGAGAGTTTATCCTGGGAGATTATCCTCAGACTTTCTCTGAAAGTTTATCCTGAGACTTTATCCTGAGAGATTATCCTCAGACTTTCTCTGAAAGTTTATCCTGAGACTTTATTCTGAGAGTTTATCCTGAGAGTTTATCCTGAGAGTTTATCCTGAGAGTTTATCCTGAGAGTTTATCTTGAGAGTTTATCCTGAGAGTTTATCCTGAAGTTTATCCTGAGACTTTATCCTGAGAGTTTATCCTGAGAGTTTATCCTAAGAGTTTATCCTGAGAGTTTATCCTGAGAGTTTATCCTGAGAGTTTATCCTAAGAGTTTATCCTGAGAGTTTATCCTGAGAGTTTATCCTGAGAGTTTATCCTGAAAGTTTATCCTGAGACTTTATCCTGAGAGTTTATCCTGAGTTCACCTGAGATTTTATCCTGAGACTTTTTCCTGAGAGTTTATCCTGAGAGTTTATCCTGAGAGTTTGTCCTGAAAGTTTATCCTGAGAGTTTATTCTGTGTTTGTCCTGAGACTTTATCTTGAGGCTTCATCCTGAGAGTTTATCCTGTGTTTATCCTGAGAGTTTATCCTGAGAGATTATCCTCAGACTTTCTCTGAAAGTTTATCCTGAGACTTCATCCTGCGAGATTATCCTCAGACTTTCTCTGAAAGTTTATCCTGAACTTTATCCTGAGAGTTTATCCTGAAAGTTTATCCTGAGAGTTTATTCTGTGTTTGTCCTGAGACTTTATCTTGAGGCTTCATCCTGAGAGTTTATCCTGTGTTTATCCTGAGAGTTTATCCTGAGAGATTATCCTCAGACTTTCTCTGAAAGTTTATCCTGAGACTTCATCCTGCGAGATTATCCTCAGACTTTCTCTGAAAGTTTATCCTGAGACTTTATCCTGAGAGTTTATCCTGAGAGTTTATCCTGAGACTTTATCTTGACGCTTAATCCTGAGATTTTATCCTGTGTTTATCCCTGAGAGTTTATCCTGAGAGTTTATCCTGAGAGTTTATCCTAAGAGTTTATCCTGAGAGTTTATCCTGAAAGTTTATCCTGAAAGTTCATCCTGAGAGTTTATCCTGGAAGTTTTTTTTTTCTGAAAGTTTATCCTGTGTTGTCTTGAGTTTGTAATGAGAGTTTATCCTGAGTTCACCTGAGATTTTATCCTGAGACTTTATCCTGAGAGTTTATCCTGAGAGTTTATCCTGAAAAATTATCCTGAAAGTTCATCCTGAGAGTTTATCCTGGAAGTTTATCCTGAATGTTTATCCTGTGTTGTCTAGAGTTTATCCTGAGTTGTCCTGAGATTTTATCCTGAGACTTTATCCTGAGAGTTTATCCTGAGAGTTTATCCTGAGAGTTTATCCTGTGTTTATCCTGAGAGTTTATCCTGGGAGATTATCCTCAGACTTTCTCTGAAAGTTTATCCTGAGACTTTATCCTGAGAGATTATCCTCAGACTTTCTCTGAAAGTTTATCCTGAGACTTTATTCTGAGAGTTTATCCTGAGAGTTTATCCTGAGAGTTTATCCTGAGAGTTTATCCTGAGAGTTTATCTTGAGAGTTTATCCTGAGAGTTTATCCTGAAAGTTTATCCTGAGACTTTATCCTGAGAGTTTATCCTGAGAGTTTATCCTAAGAGTTTATCCTGAGAGTTTATCCTGAGAGTTTATCCTGAGAGTTTATCCTGAGAGTTTATCCTGAAAGTTTATCCTGAGACTTTATCCTGAGAGTTTATCCTGAGTTCACCTGAGATTTTATCCTGAGACTTTTTCCTGAGAGTTTATCCTGAGAGTTTATCCTGAGAGTTTGTCCTGAAAGTTTATCCTGAGAGTTTATTCTGTGTTTGTCCTGAGACTTTATCTTGAGGCTTCATCCTGAGAGTTTATCCTGTGTTTATCCTGAGAGTTTATCCTGAGAGATTATCCTCAGACTTTCTCTGAAAGTTTATCCTGAGACTTCATCCTGCGAGATTATCCTCAGACTTTCTCTGAAAGTTTATCCTGAACTTTATCCTGAGAGTTTATCCTGAAAGTTTATCCTGAGAGTTTATTCTGTGTTTGTCCTGAGACTTTATCTTGAGGCTTCATCCTGAGAGTTTATCCTGTGTTTATCCTGAGAGTTTATCCTGAGAGATTATCCTCAGACTTTCTCTGAAAGTTTATCCTGAGACTTCATCCTGCGAGATTATCCTCAGACTTTCTCTGAAAGTTTATCCTGAGACTTTATCCTGAGAGTTTATCCTGAGAGTTTATCCTGAGAGTTTATCTTGAGAGTTTATCCTGAGAGTTTATCCTGAAAGTTTATCCTGAGACTTTATCCTGAGAGTTTATCCTGAGAGTTTATCCTGAGAGTTTATCATGAGAGTTTATCCTGAAAGTTTATCCTGAAAGTTCATCCTGAGAGTTTATCCTGGAAGTTTTTTTTCTGAAAGTTTATCCTGTGTTGTCTTGAGTTTGTAATGAGAGTTTATCCTGAGTTCACCTGAGATTTTATCCTGAGACTTTTTCCTGAGAGTTTATCCTGAGAGTTTATCCTGAGAGTTTATCCTGAAAGTTCATCCTGAGAGTTTATTCTATGTTTGTCCTGAGACTTTATCTTGAGGCTTCATCCTGAGAGTTTATCCTGTGTTTATCCTGAGAGTTTATCCTGAGAGATTATCCTCAGACTTTCTCTGAAAGTTTGTCCTGAGACTTCATCCTGCGAGATTATCCTCAGACTTTCTCTGAAAGTTTATCCTGAGACTTTATCCTGAGAGTTTATCCTGAGAGTTTATCCTGAGAGTTTATCTTGAGAGTTTATCCTGAGAGTTTATCCTGAAAGTTTATCCTGAGACTTTATCCTGAGAGTTTATCCTGAGAGTTTATCCTGAGAGTTTATCCTGAGAGTTTATCCTGGAAGTTTATCCTGAAAGTTCATCCTGAGAGTTTATTCTGGAAGTTTAGCCTGAATGTTTATCCTGTGTTGTCTAGAGTTTATCCTGAGTTGTCCTGAGATTTTATCCTGAGACTTTATCCTGAGAGTTTATCCTGAGAGTTCATCCTGAAAGTTTATCCTGAGAGTTTATCCTGTGTTTATCCTGAGAGTTTATCCTGAGAGATTATCCTCAGACTTTCTCTGAAAGTTCATCCTGAGATTTTATCCTGAGAGATTATCCTCAGACTTTCTCTGAAAGTTTATCCTGAGACTTTATCCTGAGAGTTTATCCTGAGAGTTTATCCTGAGAGTTTATCTTGAGAGTTTATCCTGAGAGTTTATCCTGAAAGTTTATCCTGAGACTTTATCCTGAGAGTTTATCCTGAGAGTTTATCCTGAGAGTTTATCATGAGAGTTTATCCTGAAAGTTTATCCTGAAAGTTCATCCTGAGAGTTTATCCTGGAAGTTTTTTTTTCTGAAAGTTTATCCTGTGTTGTCTTGAGTTTGTAATGAGAGTTTATCCTGAGTTCACCTGAGATTTTATCCTGAGACTTTTTCCTGAGAGTTTATCCTGAGAGTTTATCCTGAGAGTTTATCCTGAAAGTTTATCCTGAGAGTTTATTCTGTGTTTATCCTGAGACTTTATCTTGAGGCTTAATCCTGAGATTTTATCCTGTGTTTATCCTGAGAGTTTATCCTGAGAGTTTATCCTGAGAGTTTATCCTAAGAGTTTATCCTGAGAGTTTATCCTGAAAGTTTATCCTGAAAGTTCATCCTGAGAGTTTATCCTGGAAGTTTTTTTTTTCTGAAAGTTTATCCTGTGTTGTCTTGAGTTTGTAATGAGAGTTTATCCTGAGTTCACCTGAGATTTTATCCTGAGACTTTATCCTGAGAGTTTATCCTGAGAGTTTATCCTGAAAAATTATCCTGAAAGTTCATCCTGAGAGTTTATCCTAGAAGTTTATCCTGAATGTTTATCCTGTGTTGTCTAGAGTTTATCCTGAGTTGTCCTGAGATTTTATCCTGAGACTTTATCCTGAGAGTTTTGCCTGAGAGTTCATCCTGAAAGTTTATCCTGAGAGTTTATCCTGTGTTTATCCTGAGAGTTTATCCTGAGAGATTATCCTCAGACTTTCTCTGAAAGTTTATCCTGAGACTTTATCCTGAGAGATTATCCTCAGACTTTCTCTGAAAGTTTATCCTGAGACTTTATCCTGAGAGTTTATCCTGAGAGTTTATCCTGAGAGTTTATCCTGAGAGTTTATCCTGAGAGTTTATCTTGAGAGTTTATCCTGAGAGTTTATCCAGAAAGTTTATCCTGAGACTTTATCCTGAGACTTTATCCTGAGAGTTTATCCTAAGAGTTTATCCTGAGAGTTTATCCTGAGAGTTTATCCTGAGAGTTTATCCTAAGAGTTTATCCTGAGAGTTTATCCTGAGAGTTTATCCTGAGACTTTATCCTGAGAGTTTATCCTGAGTTCACCTGAGATTTTATCCTGAGACTTTATCCTGAGAGTTTATCCTAAGAGTTTATCCTGAGAGTTTATCCTGAAAGTTTATCCTGAAAGTTCATCCTGAGAGTTTATCCTGGAAGTTTTTTTTTCTGAAAGTTTATCCTGTGTTGTCTTGAGTTTGTAATGAGAGTTTATCCTGAGTTCACCTGAGATTTTATCCTGAGAGTTTATCCTGAGAGTTTATCCTGAGAGTTTCTCCTGAAAGTTTCTCCTGAAAGTTTATCCTGAGAGTTTATCCTGGAAGTTTATCCTGAATGTTTATCCTGTGTTGTCTAGAGTTTATCCTGAGTTGTCCTGAGATTTTATCCTGAGACTTTATCCTGAGAGTTTATCCTGAGAGTTCATCCTGAAAGTTTATTCTGAGAGTTTATCCTGTGTTTATCCTGAGAGTTTATCCTGAGAGATTATCCTCAGACTTTCTCTGAAAGTTTATCCTGAGACTTTATCCTGAGAGATTATCCTCAGACTATCTCTGAAAGTTTATCCTGAGACTTTATCCTGAGAGTTTATCCTGAGAGTTTATCCTGAGAGTTTATCTTGAGAGTTTATCCTGAGAGTTTATCCTGAAAGTTTATCCTGAGAGTTTATCCTGTGTTTATCCTGAGAGTTTATCCTGAGAGATTATCCTCAGACTTTCTCTGAAAGTTTATCCTGAGACTTCATCCTGCGAGATTATCCTCAGACTTTCTCTGAAAGTTTATCCTGAACTTTATCCTGAGAGTTTATCCTGAAAGTTTATCCTGAGAGTTTAGTCTGTGTTTGTCCTGAGACTTTATCTTGAGGCTTCATCCTGAGAGTTTATCCTGTGTTTATCCTGAGAGTTTATCCTGAGAGATTATCCTCAGACTTTCTCTGAAAGTTTATCCTGAGACTTCATCCTGCGAGATTATCCTCAGACTTTCTCTGAAAGTTTATCCTGAGACTTTATCCTGAGAGTTTATCCTGAGAGTTTATCCTGAGACTTTATCTTGACGCTTAATCCTGAGATTTTATCCTGTGTTTATCCTGAGAGTTTATCCTGAGAGTTTATCCTGAGAGTTTATCCTAAGAGTTTATCCTGAGAGTTTATCCTGAAAGTTTATCCTGAAAGTTCATCCTGAGAGTTTATCCTGGAAGTTTTTTTTTTCTGAAAGTTTATCCTGTGTTGTCTTGAGTTTGTAATGAGAGTTTATCCTGAGTTCACCTGAGATTTTATCCTGAGACTTTATCCTGAGAGTTTATCCTGAGAGTTTATCCTGAAAAATTATCCTGAAAGTTCATCCTGAGAGTTTATCCTGGAAGTTTATCCTGAATGTTTATCCTGTGTTGTCTAGAGTTTATCCTGAGTTGTCCTGAGATTTTATCCTGAGACTTTATCCTGAGAGTTTATCCTGAGAGTTTATCCTGAGAGTTTATCCTGTGTTTATCCTGAGAGTTTATCCTGGGAGATTATCCTCAGACTTTCTCTGAAAGTTTATCCTGAGACTTTATCCTGAGAGATTATCCTCAGACTTTCTCTGAAAGTTTATCCTGAGACTTTATTCTGAGAGTTTATCCTGAGAGTTTATCCTGAGAGTTTATCCTGAGAGTTTATCCTGAGAGTTTATCTTGAGAGTTTATCCTGAGAGTTTATCCTGAAAGTTTATCCTGAGACTTTATCCTGAGAGTTTATCCTGAGAGTTTATCCTAAGAGTTTATCCTGAGAGTTTATCCTGAGAGTTTATCCTGAGAGTTTATCCTGAGAGTTTATCCTGAAAGTTTATCCTGAGACTTTATCCTGAGAGTTTATCCTGAGTTCACCTGAGATTTTATCCTGAGACTTTTTCCTGAGAGTTTATCCTGAGAGTTTATCCTGAGAGTTTGTCCTGAAAGTTTATCCTGAGAGTTTATTCTGTGTTTGTCCTGAGACTTTATCTTGAGGCTTCATCCTGAGAGTTTATCCTGTGTTTATCCTGAGAGTTTATCCTGAGAGATTATCCTCAGACTTTCTCTGAAAGTTTATCCTGAGACTTCATCCTGCGAGATTATCCTCAGACTTTCTCTGAAAGTTTATCCTGAACTTTATCCTGAGAGTTTATCCTGAAAGTTTATCCTGAGAGTTTATTCTGTGTTTGTCCTGAGACTTTATCTTGAGGCTTCATCCTGAGAGTTTATCCTGTGTTTATCCTGAGAGTTTATCCTGAGAGATTATCCTCAGACTTTCTCTGAAAGTTTATCCTGAGACTTCATCCTGCGAGATTATCCTCAGACTTTCTCTGAAAGTTTATCCTGAGACTTTATCCTGAGAGTTTATCCTGAGAGTTTATCCTGAGAGTTTATCTTGAGAGTTTATCCTGAGAGTTTATCCTGAAAGTTTATCCTGAGACTTTATCCTGAGAGTTTATCCTGAGAGTTTATCCTGAGAGTTTATCATGAGAGTTTATCCTGAAAGTTTATCCTGAAAGTTCATCCTGAGAGTTTATCCTGGAAGTTTTTTTTCTGAAAGTTTATCCTGTGTTGTCTTGAGTTTGTAATGAGAGTTTATCCTGAGTTCACCTGAGATTTTATCCTGAGACTTTTTCCTGAGAGTTTATCCTGAGAGTTTATCCTGAGAGTTTATCCTGAAAGTTCATCCTGAGAGTTTATTCTATGTTTGTCCTGAGACTTTATCTTGAGGCTTCATCCTGAGAGTTTATCCTGTGTTTATCCTGAGAGTTTATCCTGAGAGATTATCCTCAGACTTTCTCTGAAAGTTTGTCCTGAGACTTCATCCTGCGAGATTATCCTCAGACTTTCTCTGAAAGTTTATCCTGAGACTTCATCCTGAGAGTTTATCCTGAGAGTTTATCCTGAGAGTTTATCTTGAGAGTTTATCCTGAGAGTTTATCCTGAAAGTTTATCCTGAGACTTTATCCTGAGAGTTTATCCTGAGAGTTTATCCTGAGAGTTTATCCTGAGAGTTTATCCTGGAAGTTTATCCTGAAAGTTCATCCTGAGAGTTTATTCTGGAAGTTTAGCCTGAATGTTTATCCTGTGTTGTCTAGAGTTTATCCTGAGTTGTCCTGAGATTTTATCCTGAGACTTTATCCTGAGAGTTTATCCTGAGAGTTCATCCTGAAAGTTTATCCTGAGAGTTTATCCTGTGTTTATCCTGAGAGTTTATCCTGAGAGATTATCCTCAGACTTTCTCTGAAAGTTCATCCTGAGATTTTATCCTGAGAGATTATCCTCAGACTTTCTCTGAAAGTTTATCCTGAGACTTTATCCTGAGAGTTTATCCTGAGAGTTTATCCTGAGAGTTTATCTTGAGAGTTTATCCTGAGAGTTTATCCTGAAAGTTTATCCTGAGACTTTATCCTGAGAGTTTATCCTGAGAGTTTATCCTGAGAGTTTATCATGAGAGTTTATCCTGAAAGTTTATCCTGAAAGTTCATCCTGAGAGTTTATCCTGGAAGTTTTTTTTTCTGAAAGTTTATCCTGTGTTGTCTTGAGTTTGTAATGAGAGTTTATCCTGAGTTCACCTGAGATTTTATCCTGAGACTTTTTCCTGAGAGTTTATCCTGAGAGTTTATCCTGAGAGTTTATCCTGAAAGTTTATCCTGAGAGTTTATTCTGTGTTTATCCTGAGACTTTATCTTGAGGCTTAATCCTGAGATTTTATCCTGTGTTTATCCTGAGAGTTTATCCTGAGAGTTTATCCTGAGAGTTTATCCTAAGAGTTTATCCTGAGAGTTTATCCTGAAAGTTTATCCTGAAAGTTCATCCTGAGAGTTTATCCTGGAAGTTTTTTTTTCTGAAAGTTTATCCTGTGTTGTCTTGAGTTTGTAATGAGAGTTTATCCTGAGTTCACCTGAGATTTTATCCTGAGACTTTATCCTGAGAGTTTATCCTGAGAGTTTATCCTGAAAAATTATCCTGAAAGTTCATCCTGAGAGTTTATCCTAGAAGTTTATCCTGAATGTTTATCCTGTGTTGTCTAGAGTTTATCCTGAGTTGTCCTGAGATTTTATCCTGAGACTTTATCCTGAGAGTTTTGCCTGAGAGTTCATCCTGAAAGTTTATCCTGAGAGTTTATCCTGTGTTTATCCTGAGAGTTTATCCTGAGAGATTATCCTCAGACTTTCTCTGAAAGTTTATCCTGAGACTTTATCCTGAGAGATTATCCTCAGACTTTCTCTGAAAGTTTATCCTGAGACTTTATCCTGAGAGTTTATCCTGAGAGTTTATCCTGAGAGTTTATCCTGAGAGTTTATCCTGAGAGTTTATCTTGAGAGTTTATCCTGAGAGTTTATCCAGAAAGTTTATCCTGAGACTTTATCCTGAGACTTTATCCTGAGAGTTTATCCTAAGAGTTTATCCTGAGAGTTTATCCTGAGAGTTTATCCTGAGAGTTTATCCTAAGAGTTTATCCTGAGAGTTTATCCTGAGAGTTTATCCTGAGACTTTATCCTGAGAGTTTATCCTGAGTTCACCTGAGATTTTATCCTGAGACTTTATCCTGAGAGTTTATCCTAAGAGTTTATCCTGAGAGTTTATCCTGAAAGTTTATCCTGAAAGTTCATCCTGAGAGTTTATCCTGGAAGTTTTTTTTTCTGAAAGTTTATCCTGTGTTGTCTTGAGTTTGTAATGAGAGTTTATCCTGAGTTCACCTGAGATTTTATCCTGAGAGTTTATCCTGAGAGTTTATCCTGAGAGTTTCTCCTGAAAGTTTCTCCTGAAAGTTTATCCTGAGAGTTTATCCTGGAAGTTTATCCTGAATGTTTATCCTGTGTTGTCTAGAGTTTATCCTGAGTTGTCCTGAGATTTTATCCTGAGACTTTATCCTGAGAGTTTATCCTGAGAGTTCATCCTGAAAGTTTATTCTGAGAGTTTATCCTGTGTTTATCCTGAGAGTTTATCCTGAGAGATTATCCTCAGACTTTCTCTGAAAGTTTATCCTGAGACTTTATCCTGAGAGATTATCCTCAGACTATCTCTGAAAGTTTATCCTGAGACTTTATCCTGAGAGTTTATCCTGAGAGTGTATCCTGAGAGTTTATCTTGAGAGTTTATCCTGAGAGTTTATCCTGAAAGTTTATCCTGAGACTTTATCCTGAGAGTTTATCCTGAGAGTTTATCCTGAGAGTTTATCCTGAGAGTTTATCCTGAGAGTTTATCCTGAGAGTTTATCCTGAGAGTTTATCCTGAGAGTTTATCCTGAAAGTTTATCCTGAAAGTTCATCCTGAGAGTTTATTCTGGAAGTTTTTTTTTTCTGAAAGTTTATCCTGTGTTGTCTTGAGTTTGTAATGAGAGTTTATCCTGAGTTCACCTGAGATTTTATCCTGAGACTTTTTCCTGAGAGTTTATCCTGAGAGTTTATCCTGAGAGTTTATCCTGAAAGTTTATCCTGAGAGTTTATTCTGTGTTTGTCCTGAGACTTTATCTTGAGGCTTCATCCTGAGAGTTTATCCTGTGTTTATCCTGAGAGTTTATCCTGAGAGATTATCCTCAGACTTTCTCTGAAAGTTTATCCTGAGACTTCATCCTGCGAGATTATCCTCAGACTTTCTCTGAAAGTTTATCCTGAGACTTTATCCTGAGAGTTTATCCTGAGAGTTTATTCTGAGAGTTTATCTTGAGAGTTTATCCTGAGAGTTTATCCTGAAAGTTTATCCTGAGACTTTATCCTGAGAGTTTATCCTGAGAGTTTATCCTGAGAGTTTATCCTGAGAGTTTATCCTGGAAGTTTATCCTGAAAGTTCATCCTGAGAGTTTATTCTGGAAGTTTGTTTTTCTGAAAGTTTATCCTGTGTTGTCTTGAGTTTGTAATGAGAGTTTATCCTGAGAGTTTATCCTGAAAGTTTATCCTGAGACTTTATCCTGAGAGTTTATCCTGAGAGTTTATCCTGAGAGTTTATCCTGAGAGTTTATCCTGAGAGTTTATCCTGAGAGTTTATCCTGAGAGTTTATCCTGAGAGTTTATCCTGAAAGTTTATCCTGAAAGTTCATCCTGAGAGTTTATTCTGGAAGTTTTTTTTTTCTGAAAGTTTATCCTGTGTTGTCTTGAGTTTGTAATGAGAGTTTATCCTGAGTTCACCTGAGATTTTATCCTGAGACTTTTTCCTGAGAGTTTATCCTGAGAGTTTATCCTGAGAGTTTATCCTGAAAGTTTATCCTGAGAGTTTATTCTGTGTTTGTCCTGAGACTTTATCTTGAGGCTTCATCCTGAGAGTTTATCCTGTGTTTATCCTGAGAGTTTATCCTGAGAGATTATCCTCAGACTTTCTCTGAAAGTTTATCCTGAGACTTCATCCTGCGAGATTATCCTCAGACTTTCTCTGAAAGTTTATCCTGAGACTTTATCCTGAGAGTTTATCCTGAGAGTTTATTCTGAGAGTTTATCTTGAGAGTTTATCCTGAGAGTTTATCCTGAAAGTTTATCCTGAGACTTTATCCTGAGAGTTTATCCTGAGAGTTTATCCTGAGAGTTTATCCTGAGAGTTTATCCTGGAAGTTTATCCTGAAAGTTCATCCTGAGAGTTTATTCTGGAAGTTTGTTTTTCTGAAAGTTTATCCTGTGTTGTCTTGAGTTTGTAATGAGAGTTTATCCTGAGTTCACCTGAGATTTTATCCTGAGACTTTTTCCTGAGAGTTTATCCTGAAAGTTTATCCTGAGAGTTTATTCTGTGTTTGTCCTGAGACTTTATCTTGAGGCTTCATCCTGAGAGTTTATCCTGTGTTTATCCTGAGAGTTTATCCTGAGAGATTATCCTCAGACTTTCTCTGAAAGTTTATCCTGAGACTTCATCCTGCGAGATTATCCTCAGACTTTCTCTGAAAGTTTATCCTGAGACTTTATCCTGAGAGTTTATCCTGAGAGTTTATCCTGAGAGTTTATCTTGAGAGTTTATCCTGAAAGTTTATCCTGAAAGTTTATCCTGAGACTTTATCCTGAGAGTTTATCCTGAGAGTTTATCCTGAGAGTTTATCCTGAGAGTTTATCCTGGAAGTTTATCCTGAAAGTTCATCCTGAGAGTTTATTCTGGAAGTTTAGCCTGAATGTTTATCCTGTGTTGTCTAGAGTTTATCCTGAGTTGTCCTGAGATTTTATCCTGAGACTTTATCCTGAGAGTTTATCCTGAGAGTTCATCCTGAAAGTTTATCCTGAGAGTTTAGCCTGTGTTTATCCTGAGAGTTTATCCTGAGAGATTATCCTCAGACTTTCTCTGAAAGTTCATCCTGAGATTTTATCCTGAGAGATTATCCTCAGACTTTCTCTGAAAGTTTATCCTGAGACTTTATCCTGAGAGTTTATCCTGAGAGTTTATCCTGAGAGTTTATCTTGAGAGTTTATCCTGAAAGTTTATCCTGAAAGTTCATCCTGAGAGTTTATCCTGGAAGTTTTTTTTCTGAAAGTTTATCCTGTGTTGTCTTGAGTTTGTAATGAGAGTTTATCCTGAGTTCACCTGAGATTTTATCCTGAGACTTTTTCCTGAGAGTTTATCCTGAGAGTTTATCCTGAGAGTTTATCCTGAAAGTTTATCCTGAGAGTTTATTCTGTGTTTATCCTGAGACTTTATCTTGAGGCTTAATCCTGAGATTTTATCCTGTGTTTATCCTGAGAGTTTATCCTGAGAGTTTATCCTGAGAGTTTATCCTAAGAGTTTATCCTGAGAGTTTATCCTGAAAGTTTATCCTGAAAGTTCATCCTGAGAGTTTATCCTGGAAGTTTTTTTTTCTGAAAGTTTATCCTGTGTTGTCTTG
Organism: Rhabditoides inermis; assembly: GCA_963966185.1. Classification (NCBI taxonomy): domain Eukaryota; kingdom Metazoa; phylum Nematoda; class Chromadorea; order Rhabditida; family Rhabditidae; genus Rhabditoides; species Rhabditoides inermis. The sequence continues at coordinate 1,417,722 of CAWZYM010000295.1, read as the reverse complement.
AGTTTGTAATGAGAGTTTATCCTGAGTTCACCTGAGATTTTATACTGAGACTTTATCCTGAGAGTTTATCCTGAGAGTTTATCCTGAAAAATTATCCTGAAAGTTCATCCTGAGAGTTTATCCTGGAAGTTTATCCTGAATGTTTATCCTGTGTTGTCTAGAGTTTATCCTGAGTTGTCCTGAGATTTTATCCTGAGACTTTATCCTGAGAGTTTATCCTGAGAGTTCATCCTGAAAGTTTATCCTGAGAGTTTATCCTGTGTTTATCCTGAGAGTTTATCCTGGGAGATTATCCTCAGACTTTCTCTGAAAGTTTATCCTGAGACTTTATCCTGAGAGATTATCCTCAGACTTTCTCTGAAAGTTTATCCTGAGACTTTATCCTGAGAGTTTATCCTGAGAGTTTATCCTGAGAGTTTATCCTGAGAGTTTATCCTGAGAGTTTATCTTGAGAGTTTATCCTGAGAGTTTATCCTGAAAGTTTATCCTGAGACTTTATCCCGAGACTTTATCCTGAGAGTTTATCCTAAGAGTTTATCCTGAGAGTTTATCCTGAGAGTTTATCCTGAGAGTTTATCCTAAGAGTTTATCCTGAGAGTTTATCCTGAGAGTTTATCCTGAGAGTTTATCCTGAAAGTTTATCCTGAGACTTTATCCTGAGAGTTTATCCTGAGTTCACCTGAGATTTTATCCTGAGACTTTTTCCTGAGAGTTTATCCTGAGAGTTTATCCTGAGAGTTTATCCTGAAAGTTTATCCTGAGAGTTTATTCTGTGTTTGTCCTGAGACTTTATCTTGAGGCTTCATCCTGAGAGTTTATCCTGTGTTTATCCTGAGAGTTTATCCTGAGAGATTATCCTCAGACTTTCTCTGAAAGTTTATCCTGAGACTTCATCCTGCGAGATTATCCTCAGACTTTCTCTGAAAGTTTATCCTGAGACTTTATCCTGAGAGTTTATCCTGAAAGTTTATCCTGAGAGTTTATTCTGTGTTTGTCCTGAGACTTTATCTTGAGGCTTCATCCTGAGAGTTTATCCTGAGAGTTTATCTTGAGAGTTTATCCTGAGAGTTTATCCTGAAAGTTTATCCTGAGACTTTATCCCGAGACTTTATCCTGAGAGTTTATCCTAAGAGTTTATCCTGAGAGTTTATCCTGAGAGTTTATCCTGAGAGTTTATCCTAAGAGTTTATCCTGAGAGTTTATCCTGAGAGTTTATCCTGAGAGTTTATCCTGAAAGTTTATCCTGAGACTTTATCCTGAGAGTTTATCCTGAGTTCACCTGAGATTTTATCCTGAGACTTTTTCCTGAGAGTTTATCCTGAGAGTTTATCCTGAGAGTTTATCCTGAAAGTTTATCCTGAGAGTTTATTCTGTGTTTGTCCTGAGACTTTATCTTGAGGCTTCATCCTGAGAGTTTATCCTGTGTTTATCCTGAGAGTTTATCCTGAGAGATTATCCTCAGACTTTCTCTGAAAGTTTATCCTGAGACTTCATCCTGCGAGATTATCCTCAGACTTTCTCTGAAAGTTTATCCTGAGACTTTATCCTGAGAGTTTATCCTGAAAGTTTATCCTGAGAGTTTATTCTGTGTTTGTCCTGAGACTTTATCTTGAGGCTTCATCCTGAGAGTTTATCCTGTGTTTATCCTGAGAGTTTATCCTGAGAGATTATCCTCAGACTTTCTCTGAAAGTTTATCCTGAGACTTCATCCTGCGAGATTATCCTCAGACTTTCTCTGAAAGTTTATCCTGAGACTTTATCCTGAGAGTTTATCCTGAGAGTTTATCCTGAGAGTTTATCTTGAGAGTTTATCCTGAGAGTTTATCCTGAAAGTTTATCCTGAGACTTTATCCTGAGAGTTTATCCTGAGAGTTTATCCTGAGAGTTTATCATGAGAGTTTATCCTGAAAGTTTATCCTGAAAGTTCATCCTGAGAGTTTATCCTGGAAGTTTTTTTTCTGAAAGTTTATCCTGTGTTGTCTTGAGTTTGTAATGAGAGTTTATCCTGAGTTCACCTGAGATTTTATCCTGAGACTTTTTCCTGAGAGTTTATCCTGAGAGTTTATCCTGAGAGTTTATCCTGAAAGTTCATCCTGAGAGTTTATTCTGTGTTTGTCCTGAGACTTTATCTTGAGGCTTCATCCTGAGAGTTTATCCTGTGTTTATCCTGAGAGTTTATCCTGAGAGATTATCCTCAGACTTTCTCTGAAAGTTTATCCTGAGACTTCATCCTGCGAGATTATCCTCAGACTTTCTCTGAAAGTTTATCCTGAGACTTTATCCTGAGAGTTTATCCTGAGAGTTTATCCTGAGAGTTTATCTTGAGAGTTTATCCTGAGAGTTTATCCTGAAAGTTTATCCTGAGACTTTATCCTGAGAGTTTATCCTGAGAGTTTATCCTGAGAGTTTATCCTGAGAGTTTATCCTGGAAGTTTATCCTGAAAGTTCATCCTGAGAGTCTTGAGAGTTTATCCTGAGAGTTTATCTTGAAAGTTTATCCTGAGACTTTTTCCTGAGAGTTTATCCTGAGAGTTTATCCTGAGAGTTTATCCTGAGAGTTTATCCTGAGAGTTTATCCTGAGAGTTTATCCTGAAAAGTTATCCTGAAAGTTCATCCTGAGAGTTTATTCTGGAAGTTTTTTTTTCTGAAAGTTTATCCTGTGTTGTCTTGAGTTTGTAATGAGAGTTTATCCTGAGTTCACCTGAGATTTTATCCTGAGACTTTTTCCTGAGAGTTTATCCTGAGAGTTTATCCTGAGAGTTTATCCTGAAAGTTTATTCTGAGAGTTTATTCTGTGTTTATCCTGAGACTTTATCTTGAGGCTTCATCCTGAGAGTTTATCCTGTGTTTATCCTGAGAGTTTATCCTGAGAGAAAAAAGAGAGTTTATCCTGAAAGTTTATCCTGAGAGTTTATTCTGTGTTATCCTGAGACTTTATCTTGAGGCTTCATCCTGAAAGTTTATCCTGAGACTTTATCCTGAGACTTTATCCTGAGAGTTTATCTTGAGAGTTTATCCTGAGAGTTTATCCTGAAAGTTTATCCTGAAAGTTCATCCTAAGAGTTTATTCTGGAAGTTTTTTTTCTGAAAGTTTATCCTGTGTTGTCTTGAGTTTGTAATGAGAGTTTATCCTGAGTTCACCTGAGATTTTATCCTGAGACTTTTTCCTGAGAGTTTATCCTGAGAGTTTATCCTGAGAGTTTATCCTGAGAGTTTATCCTGAGAGTTTATCCTGAAAGTTTATCCTGAGAGTTTATTCTGTGTTTGTCCTGAGACTTTATCTTGAGGCTTCATCCTGAGAGTTTATCCTGTGTTTATCCTGAGAGTTTATCCTGAGAGATTATCCTCAGACTTTCTCTGAAAGTTTATCCTGAGACTTCATCCTGCGAGATTATCCTCAGACTTTCTCTGAAAGTTTATCCTGAGACTTTATCCTGAGAGTTTATCCTGAGAGTTTATTCTGAGAGTTTATCTTGAGAGTTTATCCTGAGAGTTTATCCTGAAAGTTTATCCTGAGACTTTATCCTGAGAGTTTATCCTGAGAGTTTATCCTGAGAGTTTATCCTGAGAGTTTATCCTGGAAGTTTATCCTGAAAGTTCATCCTGAGAGTTTATTCTGGAAGTTTGTTTTTCTGAAAGTTTATCCTGTGTTGTCTTGAGTTTGTAATGAGAGTTTATCCTGAGAGTTTATCCTGAAAGTTTATCCTGAGACTTTATCCTGAGAGTTTATCCTGAGAGTTTATCCTGAGAGTTTATCCTGAGAGTTTATCCTGAGAGTTTATCCTGAGAGTTTATCCTGAGAGTTTATCCTGAGAGTTTATCCTGAAAGTTTATCCTGAAAGTTCATCCTGAGAGTTTATTCTGGAAGTTTTTTTTTCTGAAAGTTTATCCTGTGTTGTCTTGAGTTTGTAATGAGAGTTTATCCTGAGTTCACCTGAGATTTTATCCTGAGACTTTTTCCTGAGAGTTTATCCTGAGAGTTTATCCTGAGAGTTTATCCTGAAAGTTTATCCTGAGAGTTTATTCTGTGTTTGTCCTGAGACTTTATCTTGAGGCTTCATCCTGAGAGTTTATCCTGTGTTTATCCTGAGAGTTTATCCTGAGAGATTATCCTCAGACTTTCTCTGAAAGTTTATCCTGAGACTTCATCCTGCGAGATTATCCTCAGACTTTCTCTGAAAGTTTATCCTGAGACTTTATCCTGAGAGTTTATCCTGAGAGTTTATTCTGAGAGTTTATCTTGAGAGTTTATCCTGAGAGTTTATCCTGAAAGTTTATCCTGAGACTTTATCCTGAGAGTTTATCCTGAGAGTTTATCCTGAGAGTTTATCCTGAGAGTTTATCCTGGAAGTTTATCCTGAAAGTTCATCCTGAGAGTTTATTCTGGAAGTTTGTTTTTCTGAAAGTTTATCCTGTGTTGTCTTGAGTTTGTAATGAGAGTTTATCCTGAGTTCACCTGAGATTTTATCCTGAGACTTTTTCCTGAGAGTTTATCCTGAAAGTTTATCCTGAGAGTTTATTCTGTGTTTGTCCTGAGACTTTATCTTGAGGCTTCATCCTGAGAGTTTATCCTGTGTTTATCCTGAGAGTTTATCCTGAGAGATTATCCTCAGACTTTCTCTGAAAGTTTATCCTGAGACTTCATCCTGCGAGATTATCCTCAGACTTTCTCTGAAAGTTTATCCTGAGACTTTATCCTGAGAGTTTATCCTGAGAGTTTATCCTGAGAGTTTATCTTGAGAGTTTATCCTGAAAGTTTATCCTGAAAGTTTATCCTGAGACTTTATCCTGAGAGTTTATCCTGAGAGTTTATCCTGAGAGTTTATCCTGAGAGTTTATCCTGGAAGTTTATCCTGAAAGTTCATCCTGAGAGTTTATTCTGGAAGTTTAGCCTGAATGTTTATCCTGTGTTGTCTAGAGTTTATCCTGAGTTGTCCTGAGATTTTATCCTGAGACTTTATCCTGAGAGTTTATCCTGAGAGTTCATCCTGAAAGTTTATCCTGAGAGTTTAGCCTGTGTTTATCCTGAGAGTTTATCCTGAGAGATTATCCTCAGACTTTCTCTGAAAGTTCATCCTGAGATTTTATCCTGAGAGATTATCCTCAGACTTTCTCTGAAAGTTTATCCTGAGACTTTATCCTGAGAGTTTATCCTGAGAGTTTATCCTGAGAGTTTATCTTGAGAGTTTATCCTGAAAGTTTATCCTGAAAGTTCATCCTGAGAGTTTATCCTGGAAGTTTTTTTTCTGAAAGTTTATCCTGTGTTGTCTTGAGTTTGTAATGAGAGTTTATCCTGAGTTCACCTGAGATTTTATCCTGAGACTTTTTCCTGAGAGTTTATCCTGAGAGTTTATCCTGAGAGTTTATCCTGAAAGTTTATCCTGAGAGTTTATTCTGTGTTTATCCTGAGACTTTATCTTGAGGCTTAATCCTGAGATTTTATCCTGTGTTTATCCTGAGAGTTTATCCTGAGAGTTTATCCTGAGAGTTTATCCTAAGAGTTTATCCTGAGAGTTTATCCTGAAAGTTTATCCTGAAAGTTCATCCTGAGAGTTTATCCTGGAAGTTTTTTTTTCTGAAAGTTTATCCTGTGTTGTCTTGAGTTTGTAATGAGAGTTTATCCTGAGTTCACCTGAGATTTTATACTGAGACTTTATCCTGAGAGTTTATCCTGAGAGTTTATCCTGAAAAATTATCCTGAAAGTTCATCCTGAGAGTTTATCCTGGAAGTTTATCCTGAATGTTTATCCTGTGTTGTCTAGAGTTTATCCTGAGTTGTCCTGAGATTTTATCCTGAGACTTTATCCTGAGAGTTTATCCTGAGAGTTCATCCTGAAAGTTTATCCTGAGAGTTTATCCTGTGTTTATCCTGAGAGTTTATCCTGGGAGATTATCCTCAGACTTTCTCTGAAAGTTTATCCTGAGACTTTATCCTGAGAGATTATCCTCAGACTTTCTCTGAAAGTTTATCCTGAGACTTTATCCTGAGAGTTTATCCTGAGAGTTTATCCTGAGAGTTTATCCTGAGAGTTTATCCTGAGAGTTTATCTTGAGAGTTTATCCTGAGAGTTTATCCTGAAAGTTTATCCTGAGACTTTATCCCGAGACTTTATCCTGAGAGTTTATCCTAAGAGTTTATCCTGAGAGTTTATCCTGAGAGTTTATCCTGAGAGTTTATCCTAAGAGTTTATCCTGAGAGTTTATCCTGAGAGTTTATCCTGAGAGTTTATCCTGAAAGTTTATCCTGAGACTTTATCCTGAGAGTTTATCCTGAGTTCACCTGAGATTTTATCCTGAGACTTTTTCCTGAGAGTTTATCCTGAGAGTTTATCCTGAGAGTTTATCCTGAAAGTTTATCCTGAGAGTTTATTCTGTGTTTGTCCTGAGACTTTATCTTGAGGCTTCATCCTGAGAGTTTATCCTGTGTTTATCCTGAGAGTTTATCCTGAGAGATTATCCTCAGACTTTCTCTGAAAGTTTATCCTGAGACTTCATCCTGCGAGATTATCCTCAGACTTTCTCTGAAAGTTTATCCTGAGACTTTATCCTGAGAGTTTATCCTGAAAGTTTATCCTGAGAGTTTATTCTGTGTTTGTCCTGAGACTTTATCTTGAGGCTTCATCCTGAGAGTTTATCCTGAGAGTTTATCTTGAGAGTTTATCCTGAGAGTTTATCCTGAAAGTTTATCCTGAGACTTTATCCCGAGACTTTATCCTGAGAGTTTATCCTAAGAGTTTATCCTGAGAGTTTATCCTGAGAGTTTATCCTGAGAGTTTATCCTAAGAGTTTATCCTGAGAGTTTATCCTGAGAGTTTATCCTGAGAGTTTATCCTGAAAGTTTATCCTGAGACTTTATCCTGAGAGTTTATCCTGAGTTCACCTGAGATTTTATCCTGAGACTTTTTCCTGAGAGTTTATCCTGAGAGTTTATCCTGAGAGTTTATCCTGAAAGTTTATCCTGAGAGTTTATTCTGTGTTTGTCCTGAGACTTTATCTTGAGGCTTCATCCTGAGAGTTTATCCTGTGTTTATCCTGAGAGTTTATCCTGAGAGATTATCCTCAGACTTTCTCTGAAAGTTTATCCTGAGACTTCATCCTGCGAGATTATCCTCAGACTTTCTCTGAAAGTTTATCCTGAGACTTTATCCTGAGAGTTTATCCTGAAAGTTTATCCTGAGAGTTTATTCTGTGTTTGTCCTGAGACTTTATCTTGAGGCTTCATCCTGAGAGTTTATCCTGTGTTTATCCTGAGAGTTTATCCTGAGAGATTATCCTCAGACTTTCTCTGAAAGTTTATCCTGAGACTTCATCCTGCGAGATTATCCTCAGACTTTCTCTGAAAGTTTATCCTGAGACTTTATCCTGAGAGTTTATCCTGAGAGTTTATCCTGAGAGTTTATCTTGAGAGTTTATCCTGAGAGTTTATCCTGAAAGTTTATCCTGAGACTTTATCCTGAGAGTTTATCCTGAGAGTTTATCCTGAGAGTTTATCATGAGAGTTTATCCTGAAAGTTTATCCTGAAAGTTCATCCTGAGAGTTTATCCTGGAAGTTTTTTTTCTGAAAGTTTATCCTGTGTTGTCTTGAGTTTGTAATGAGAGTTTATCCTGAGTTCACCTGAGATTTTATCCTGAGACTTTTTCCTGAGAGTTTATCCTGAGAGTTTATCCTGAGAGTTTATCCTGAAAGTTCATCCTGAGAGTTTATTCTGTGTTTGTCCTGAGACTTTATCTTGAGGCTTCATCCTGAGAGTTTATCCTGTGTTTATCCTGAGAGTTTATCCTGAGAGATTATCCTCAGACTTTCTCTGAAAGTTTATCCTGAGACTTCATCCTGCGAGATTATCCTCAGACTTTCTCTGAAAGTTTATCCTGAGACTTTATCCTGAGAGTTTATCCTGAGAGTTTATCCTGAGAGTTTATCTTGAGAGTTTATCCTGAGAGTTTATCCTGAAAGTTTATCCTGAGACTTTATCCTGAGAGTTTATCCTGAGAGTTTATCCTGAGAGTTTATCCTGAGAGTTTATCCTGGAAGTTTATCCTGAAAGTTCATCCTGAGAGTCTTGAGAGTTTATCCTGAGAGTTTATCTTGAAAGTTTATCCTGAGACTTTTTCCTGAGAGTTTATCCTGAGAGTTTATCCTGAGAGTTTATCCTGAGAGTTTATCCTGAGAGTTTATCCTGAGAGTTTATCCTGAAAAGTTATCCTGAAAGTTCATCCTGAGAGTTTATTCTGGAAGTTTTTTTTTCTGAAAGTTTATCCTGTGTTGTCTTGAGTTTGTAATGAGAGTTTATCCTGAGTTCACCTGAGATTTTATCCTGAGACTTTTTCCTGAGAGTTTATCCTGAGAGTTTATCCTGAGAGTTTATCCTGAAAGTTTATTCTGAGAGTTTATTCTGTGTTTATCCTGAGACTTTATCTTGAGGCTTCATCCTGAGAGTTTATCCTGTGTTTATCCTGAGAGTTTATCCTGAGAGAAAAAAGAGAGTTTATCCTGAAAGTTTATCCTGAGAGTTTATTCTGTGTTATCCTGAGACTTTATCTTGAGGCTTCATCCTGAAAGTTTATCCTGAGACTTTATCCTGAGACTTTATCCTGAGAGTTTATCTTGAGAGTTTATCCTGAGAGTTTATCCTGAAAGTTTATCCTGAAAGTTCATCCTAAGAGTTTATTCTGGAAGTTTTTTTTCTGAAAGTTTATCCTGTGTTGTCTTGAGTTTGTAATGAGAGTTTATCCTGAGTTCACCTGAGATTTTATCCTGAGACTTTTTCCTGAGAGTTTATCCTGAGAGTTTATCCTGAGAGTTTATCCTGAAAGTTTATCCTGAGAGTTTATTCTGTGTTTGTCCTGAGACTTTCTCTGAAAGTTTATCCTGAGACTTTATCCTGAGAGTTTATCCTGAGAGTTTATCCTGAGAGTTTATCTTGAGAGTTTATCCTGAGAGTTTATCCTGAAAGTTTATCCTGAGACTTTATCCTGAGAGTTTATCCTGAGAGATTATTCTCAGACTTTCTCTGAAAGTTTATCCTGAGACTTTATCCTGAGAGTTTATCCTGAGAGTTTGTCCTGAAAGTTTATCCTGAGAGTTTATCCTAAAAGTTTATCCTGAAAGTTCATCCTGAGAGTTTATCCTGGAAGTTCATCCTGAATGTTTATCCTGTGTTGTCTAGAGTTTATCCTGAGTTGTCCTGAAATTTTATCCTGAGAGTTTATCCTGAGAGTTTATCCTGAGAGTTTATCCTGAAAGTTTATCCTGAGAGTTTATTCTGTGTTTATCCTGAGACTTAATCCTGAGAGATTATCCTCAGACTTTCTCTGAAAGTTTATCCTGAGACTTTATCCTGAGAGTTTATCCTGAGAGTTTATCCTGAGAGTTTATCTTGAGAGTTTATCCTGAGAGTTTAACCTGAAAGTTTATCCTGAGACTTTATCCTGAGAGTTTATCCTGAGAGTTTATCCTGAGAGTTTATCCTGAGAGTTTATCCTGAAAGTTTATTCTGAAAGTTCATCCTGAGAGTTTATCCTGGAAGTTTATCCTGAATGTTTATACTGTGTTGTCTAGAGTTTATCCTGAGTTGTCCTGAGAGTTTATTCTGAGACTTTATCCTGAGAGTTTATCCTGAGAGTTTATCCTGAGAGTTTATCCTGAGAGTTTATCCTGAGAGTTTATCCTGAAAAGTTATCCTGAAAGTTCATCCTGAGAGTTTATTCTGGAAGTTTTTTTTCTGAAAGTTTATCCTGTGTTTATCCTGAGAGTTTATCCTGAGAGATTATTCTCAGACTTTCTCTGAAAGTTTATCCTGAGACTTTATCCTGAGAGTTTATCCTGAGAGTTTGTCCTGAAAGTTTATCCTGAGAGTTTATCCTAAAAGTTTATCCTGAAAGTTCATCCTGAGAGTTTATCCTGGAAGTTTATCCTGAATGTTTATCCTGTGTTGTCTAGAGTTTATCCTGAGTTGTCCTGAAATTTTATCCTGAGAGTTTATCCTGAGAGTTTATCCTGAGACTTTATCTTGAGGCTTCATCCTGAAAGTTTATCCTGTGTTTATCCTGAGAGTTTATCCTGAGAGATTATCCTCAGACTTTCTCTGAAAGTTTATCCTGAGACTTCATCCTGCGAGATTATCCTCAGACTTTCTCTGAAAGTTTATCCTGAGACTTTATCCTGAGAGTTTATCCTGAGAGTTTATCCTGAGAGTCTATCTTGAGAGTTTATCCTGAGAGTTTATCCTGAAAGTTTGTCCTGAGACTTTATCCTGAGAGTTTATCCTGAGAGTTTATCCTGAGAGTTTATCCTGAGAGTTTATCCTGAAAGTTTATCCTGAAAGTTCATCCTGAGATTTTATCCTGGAAGTTTATCCTGAATGTTTATCCTGTGTTGTCTAGAGTTTATCCTGAGTTGTCCTGAGATTTTATCCTGAGACTTTATCCTGAGAGTTTATCCTGAGAGTTCATCCTGAAAGTTTATCCTGAGAGTTTATCCTGAGAGATTATCCTCAGACTTTCTCTGAAAGTTTATCCTGAGACTTTATCCTGAGAGATTATCCTCAGACTTTCACTGAAAGTTTATCCTGAGACTTTATCCTGAGAGTTTATCCTGAGAGTTTATCCTGAGAGTTTATCCTGAAAGTTTATTCTGAGAGTTTATTCTGTGTTTATCCTGAGACTTTATCTTGAGGCTTCATCCTGAGAGTTTATCCTGTGTTTATCCTGAGAGTTTATCCTGAGAGAAAAAAGAGAGTTCATCCTGAAAGTTTATCCTGAGAGTTTATTCTGTGTTTATCCTGAGACTTTATCTTGAGGCTTCATCCTGAAAGTTTATCCTGAGACTTTATCCTGAGACTTTATCCTGAGAGTTTATCTTGAGAGTTTATCCTGAGAGTTTATCCTGAAAGTTTATCCTGAAAGTTCATCCTGAGAGTTTATTCTGGAAGTTTTTTTTTCTGAAAGTTTGTCCTGTGTTGTCTTGAGTTTGTAATGAGAGTTTATCCTGAGTTCACCTGAGATTTTATCCTGAGACTTTTTCCTGAGAGTTTATCCTGAGAGTTTATCCTGAGAGTTTATCCTGAAAGTTTATCCTGAGAGTTTATTCTGTGTTTGTCCTGAGACTTTATCTTGAGGCTTCATCCTGAAAGTTTATCCTGTGTTTATCCTGAGAGTTTATCCTGAGAGATTATCCTCAGACTTTCTCTGAAAGTTTATCCTGAGACTTCATCCTGCGAGATTATCCTCAGACTTTCTCTGCAAGTTTATCCTGAGACTTTATCCTGAGAGTTTATCCTGAGAGTTTATCCTGAGAGTCTATCTTGAGAGTTTATCCTGAGAGTTTATCCTCAGACTTTCTCTGAAAGTTTATCCTGAGACTTCATCCTGCGAGATTATCCTCAGACTTTCTCTGAAAGTTTATCCTGAGACTTTATCCTGAGAGTTTATCCTGAGAGTTTATCCTGAGAGTCTATCTTGAGAGTTTATCCTGAGAGTTTATCCTGAAAGTTTGTCCTGAGACTTTATCCTGAGAGTTTATCCTGAGAGTTTATCCTGAGAGTTTATCCTGAGAGTTTATCCTGAAAGTTTATCCTGAAAGTTCATCCTGAGATTTTATCCTGGAAGTTTATCCTGAATGTTTATCCTGTGTTGTCTAGAGTTTATCCTGAGTTGTCCTGAGATTTTATCCTGAGACTTTATCCTGAGAGTTTATCCTGAGAGTTCATCCTGAAAGTTTATCCTGAGAGTTTATCCTGAGAGATTATCCTCAGACTTTCTCTGAAAGTTTATCCTGAGACTTTATCCTGAGAGATTATCCTCAGACTTTCACTGAAAGTTTATCCTGAGACTTTATCCTGAGAGTTTATCCTGAGAGTTTATCCTGAGAGTTTTTCTTGAGAGTTTATCCTGAGAGTTTATCCTGAAAGTTTATTCTGAGAGTTTATTCTGTGTTTATCCTGAGACTTTATCTTGAGGCTTCATCCTGAGAGTTTATCCTGTGTTTATCCTGAGAGTTTATCCTGAGAGAAAAAAGAGAGTTCATCCTGAAAGTTTATCCTGAGAGTTTATTCTGTGTTTATCCTGAGACTTTATCTTGAGGCTTCATCCTGAAAGTTTATCCTGAGACTTTATCCTGAGACTTTATCCTGAGAGTTTATCTTGAGAGTTTATCCTGAGAGTTTATCCTGAAAGTTTATCCTGAAAGTTCATCCTGAGAGTTTATTCTGGAAGTTTTTTTTTCTGAAAGTTTGTCCTGTGTTGTCTTGAGTTTGTAATGAGAGTTTATCCTGAGTTCACCTGAGATTTTATCCTGAGACTTTTTCCTGAGAGTTTATCCTGAGAGTTTATCCTGAGAGTTTATCCTGAAAGTTTATCCTGAGAGTTTATTCTGTGTTTGTCCTGAGACTTTATCTTGAGGCTTCATCCTGAAAGTTTATCCTGTGTTTATCCTGAGAGTTTATCCTGAGAGATTATCCTCAGACTTTCTCTGAAAGTTTATCCTGAGACTTCATCCTGCGAGATTATCCTCAGACTTTCTCTGCAAGTTTATCCTGAGACTTTATCCTGAGAGTTTATCCTGAGAGTTTATCCTGAGAGTCTATCTTGAGAGTTTATCCTGAGAGTTTATCCTCAGACTTTCTCTGAAAGTTTATCCTGAGACTTCATCCTGCGAGATTATCCTCAGACTTTCTCTGAAAGTTTATCCTGAGACTTTATTCTGAGAGTTTATCCTGAGAGTTTATCCTGAGAGTCTATCTTGAGAGTTTATCCTGAGAGTTTATCCTGAAAGTTTATCCTGAGACTTTATCCTGAGAGTTTATCCTGAGAGTTTATCCTGAGAGTTTATCCTGAGAGTTTATCCTGAAAGTTTATCCTGAAAGTTCATCCTGAGATTTTATCCTGGAAGTTTCGCCTGAATGTTTATCCTGTGTTGTCTAGAGTTTATCCTGAGTTGTCCTGAGATTTTATCCTGAGACTTTATCCTGAGAGTTTATCCTGAGAGTTCATCCTGAAAGTTTATCCTGAGAGTTTATCCTGAGAGATTATCCTCAGACTTTCTCTGAAAGTTTATCCTGAGACTTTATCCTGAGAGATTATCCTCAGACTTTCTCTGAAAGTTTATCCTGAGACTTTATCCTGAGAGTTTATCCTGAGAGTTTATCCTGAGAGTTTATCCTGAGAGTTTATCCTGAGAGTTTATCTTGAGAGTTTATCCTGAGAGTTTATCCTGAAAGTTTATCCTGAGACTTTATCCCGAGACTTTATCCTGAGAGTTTATCCTAAGAGTTTATCCTGAGAGTTTATCCTGAGAGTTTATCCTGAGAGTTTATCCTAAGAGTTTATCCTGAGAGTTTATCCTGAGAGTTTATCCTGAGAGTTTATCCTGAAAGTTTATCCTGAGACTTTATCCTGAGAGTTTATCCTGAGTTCACCTGAGATTTTATCCTGAGACTTTTTCCTGAGAGTTTATCCTGAGAGTTTATCCTGAGAGTTTATCCTGAAAGTTTATCCTGAGAGTTTATTCTGTGTTTGTCCTGAGACTTTATCTTGAGGCTTCATCCTGAGAGTTTATCCTGTGTTTATCCTGAGAGTTTATCCTGAGAGATTATCCTCAGACTTTCTCTGAAAGTTTATCCTGAGACTTCATCCTGCGAGATTATCCTCAGACTTTCTCTGAAAGTTTATCCTGAGACTTTATCCTGAGAGTTTATCCTGAAAGTTTATCCTGAGAGTTTATTCTGTGTTTGTCCTGAGACTTTATCTTGAGGCTTCATCCTGAGAGTTTATCCTGAGAGTTTATCTTGAGAGTTTATCCTGAGAGTTTATCCTGAAAGTTTATCCTGAGACTTTATCCCGAGACTTTATCCTGAGAGTTTATCCTAAGAGTTTATCCTGAGAGTTTATCCTGAGAGTTTATCCTGAGAGTTTATCCTAAGAGTTTATCCTGAGAGTTTATCCTGAGAGTTTATCCTGAGAGTTTATCCTGAAAGTTTATCCTGAGACTTTATCCTGAGAGTTTATCCTGAGTTCACCTGAGATTTTATCCTGAGACTTTTTCCTGAGAGTTTATCCTGAGAGTTTATCCTGAGAGTTTATCCTGAAAGTTTATCCTGAGAGTTTATTCTGTGTTTGTCCTGAGACTTTATCTTGAGGCTTCATCCTGAGAGTTTATCCTGTGTTTATCCTGAGAGTTTATCCTGAGAGATTATCCTCAGACTTTCTCTGAAAGTTTATCCTGAGACTTCATCCTGCGAGATTATCCTCAGACTTTCTCTGAAAGTTTATCCTGAGACTTTATCCTGAGAGTTTATCCTGAAAGTTTATCCTGAGAGTTTATTCTGTGTTTGTCCTGAGACTTTATCTTGAGGCTTCATCCTGAGAGTTTATCCTGTGTTTATCCTGAGAGTTTATCCTGAGAGATTATCCTCAGACTTTCTCTGAAAGTTTATCCTGAGACTTCATCCTGCGAGATTATCCTCAGACTTTCTCTGAAAGTTTATCCTGAGACTTTATCCTGAGAGTTTATCCTGAGAGTTTATCCTGAGAGTTTATCTTGAGAGTTTATCCTGAGAGTTTATCCTGAAAGTTTATCCTGAGACTTTATCCTGAGAGTTTATCCTGAGAGTTTATCCTGAGAGTTTATCATGAGAGTTTATCCTGAAAGTTTATCCTGAAAGTTCATCCTGAGAGTTTATCCTGGAAGTTTTTTTTCTGAAAGTTTATCCTGTGTTGTCTTGAGTTTGTAATGAGAGTTTATCCTGAGTTCACCTGAGATTTTATCCTGAGACTTTTTCCTGAGAGTTTATCCTGAGAGTTTATCCTGAGAGTTTATCCTGAAAGTTCATCCTGAGAGTTTATTCTGTGTTTGTCCTGAGACTTTATCTTGATGCTTCATCCTGAGAGTTTATCCTGTGTTTATCCTGAGAGTTTATCCTGAGAGATTATCCTCAGACTTTCTCTGAAAGTTTATCCTGAGACTTCATCCTGCGAGATTATCCTCAGACTTTCTCTGAAAGTTTATCCTGAGACTTTATCCTGAGAGTTTATCCTGAGAGTTTATCCTGAGAGTTTATCTTGAGAGTTTATCCTGAGAGTTTATCCTGAAAGTTTATCCTGAGACTTTATCCTGAGAGTTTATCCTGAGAGTTTATCCTGAGAGTTTATCCTGAGAGTTTATCCTGGAAGTTTATCCTGAAAGTTCATCCTGAGAGTCTTGAGAGTTTATCCTGAGAGTTTATCTTGAAAGTTTATCCTGAGACTTTTTCCTGAGAGTTTATCCTGAGAGTTTATCCTGAGAGTTTATCCTGAGAGTTTATCCTGAGAGTTTATCCTGAGAGTTTATCCTGAAAAGTTATCCTGAAAGTTCATCCTGAGAGTTTATTCTGGAAGTTTTTTTTCTGAAAGTTTATCCTGTGTTGTCTTGAGTTTGTAATGAGAGTTTATCCTGAGTTCACCTGAGATTTTATCCTGAGACTTTTTCCTGAGAGTTTATCCTGAGAGTTTATCCTGAGAGTTTATCCTGAAAGTTTATTCTGAGAGTTTATTCTGTGTTTATCCTGAGACTTTATCTTGAGGCTTCATCCTGAGAGTTTATCCTGTGTTTATCCTGAGAGTTTATCCTGAGAGAAAAAAGAGAGTTTATCCTGAAAGTTTATCCTGAGAGTTTATTCTGTGTTATCCTGAGACTTTATCTTGAGGCTTCATCCTGAAAGTTTATCCTGAGACTTTATCCTGAGACTTTATCCTGAGAGTTTATCTTGAGAGTTTATCCTGAGAGTTTATCCTGAAAGTTTATCCTGAAAGTTCATCCTGAGAGTTTATTCTGGAAGTTTTTTTTCTGAAAGTTTATCCTGTGTTGTCTTGAGTTTGTAATGAGAGTTTATCCTGAGTTCACCTGAGATTTTATCCTGAGACTTTTTCCTGAGAGTTTATCCTGAGAGTTTATCCTGAGAGTTTATCCTGAAAGTTTATCCTGAGAGTTTATTCTGTGTTTGTCCTGAGACTTTCTCTGAAAGTTTATCCTGAGACTTTATCCTGAGAGTTTATCCTGAGAGTTTATCCTGAGAGTTTATCTTGAGAGTTTATCCTGAGAGTTTATCCTGAAAGTTTATCCTGAGACTTTATCCTGAGAGTTTATCCTGAGAGATTATTCTCAGACTTTCTCTGAAAGTTTATCCTGAGACTTTATCCTGAGAGTTTATCCTGAGAGTTTGTCCTGAAAGTTTATCCTGAGAGTTTATCCTAAAAGTTTATCCTGAAAGTTCATCCTGAGAGTTTATCCTGGAAGTTCATCCTGAATGTTTATCCTGTGTTGTCTAGAGTTTATCCTGAGTTGTCCTGAAATTTTATCCTGAGAGTTTATCCTGAGAGTTTATCCTGAGAGTTTATCCTGAAAGTTTATCCTGAGAGTTTATTCTGTGTTTATCCTGAGACTTAATCCTGAGAGATTATCCTCAGACTTTCTCTGAAAGTTTATCCTGAGACTTTATCCTGAGAGTTTATCCTGAGAGTTTATCCTGAGAGTTTATCTTGAGAGTTTATCCTGAGAGTTTAACCTGAAAGTTTATCCTGAGACTTTATCCTGAGAGTTTATCCTGAGAGTTTATCCTGAGAGTTTATCCTGAGAGTTTATCCTGAAAGTTTATTCTGAAAGTTCATCCTGAGAGTTTATCCTGGAAGTTTATCCTGAATGTTTATACTGTGTTGTCTAGAGTTTATCCTGAGTTGTCCTGAGAGTTTATTCTGAGACTTTATCCTGAGAGTTTATCCTGAGAGTTTATCCTGAGAGTTTATCCTGAGAGTTTATCCTGAGAGTTTATCCTGAAAAGTTATCCTGAAAGTTCATCCTGAGAGTTTATTCTGGAAGTTTTTTTTCTGAAAGTTTATCCTGTGTTTATCCTGAGAGTTTATCCTGAGAGATTATTCTCAGACTTTCTCTGAAAGTTTATCCTGAGACTTTATCCTGAGAGTTTATCCTGAGAGTTTGTCCTGAAAGTTTATCCTGAGAGTTTATCCTAAAAGTTTATCCTGAAAGTTCATCCTGAGAGTTTATCCTGGAAGTTTATCCTGAATGTTTATCCTGTGTTGTCTAGAGTTTATCCTGAGTTGTCCTGAAATTTTATCCTGAGAGTTTATCCTGAGAGTTTATCCTGAGACTTTATCTTGAGGCTTCATCCTGAAAGTTTATCCTGTGTTTATCCTGAGAGTTTATCCTGAGAGATTATCCTCAGACTTTCTCTGAAAGTTTATCCTGAGACTTCATCCTGCGAGATTATCCTCAGACTTTCTCTGAAAGTTTATCCTGAGACTTTATCCTGAGAGTTTATCCTGAGAGTTTATCCTGAGAGTCTATCTTGAGAGTTTATCCTGAGAGTTTATCCTGAAAGTTTGTCCTGAGACTTTATCCTGAGAGTTTATCCTGAGAGTTTATCCTGAGAGTTTATCCTGAGAGTTTATCCTGAAAGTTTATCCTGAAAGTTCATCCTGAGATTTTATCCTGGAAGTTTATCCTGAATGTTTATCCTGTGTTGTCTAGAGTTTATCCTGAGTTGTCCTGAGATTTTATCCTGAGACTTTATCCTGAGAGTTTATCCTGAGAGTTCATCCTGAAAGTTTATCCTGAGAGTTTATCCTGAGAGATTATCCTCAGACTTTCTCTGAAAGTTTATCCTGAGACTTTATCCTGAGAGATTATCCTCAGACTTTCACTGAAAGTTTATCCTGAGACTTTATCCTGAGAGTTTATCCTGAGAGTTTATCCTGAGAGTTTATCCTGAAAGTTTATTCTGAGAGTTTATTCTGTGTTTATCCTGAGACTTTATCTTGAGGCTTCATCCTGAGAGTTTATCCTGTGTTTATCCTGAGAGTTTATCCTGAGAGAAAAAAGAGAGTTCATCCTGAAAGTTTATCCTGAGAGTTTATTCTGTGTTTATCCTGAGACTTTATCTTGAGGCTTCATCCTGAAAGTTTATCCTGAGACTTTATCCTGAGACTTTATCCTGAGAGTTTATCTTGAGAGTTTATCCTGAGAGTTTATCCTGAAAGTTTATCCTGAAAGTTCATCCTGAGAGTTTATTCTGGAAGTTTTTTTTTCTGAAAGTTTGTCCTGTGTTGTCTTGAGTTTGTAATGAGAGTTTATCCTGAGTTCACCTGAGATTTTATCCTGAGACTTTTTCCTGAGAGTTTATCCTGAGAGTTTATCCTGAGAGTTTATCCTGAAAGTTTATCCTGAGAGTTTATTCTGTGTTTGTCCTGAGACTTTATCTTGAGGCTTCATCCTGAAAGTTTATCCTGTGTTTATCCTGAGAGTTTATCCTGAGAGATTATCCTCAGACTTTCTCTGAAAGTTTATCCTGAGACTTCATCCTGCGAGATTATCCTCAGACTTTCTCTGCAAGTTTATCCTGAGACTTTATCCTGAGAGTTTATCCTGAGAGTTTATCCTGAGAGTCTATCTTGAGAGTTTATCCTGAGAGTTTATCCTCAGACTTTCTCTGAAAGTTTATCCTGAGACTTCATCCTGCGAGATTATCCTCAGACTTTCTCTGAAAGTTTATCCTGAGACTTTATCCTGAGAGTTTATCCTGAGAGTTTATCCTTAGAGTCTATCTTGAGAGTTTATCCTGAGAGTTTATCCTGAAAGTTTGTCCTGAGACTTTATCCTGAGAGTTTATCCTGAGAGTTTATCCTGAGAGTTTATCCTGAGAGTTTAACCTGAAAGTTTATCCTGAAAGTTCATCCTGAGATTTTATCCTGGAAGTTTATCCTGAATGTTTATCCTGTGTTGTCTAGAGTTTATCCTGAGTTGTCCTGAGATTTTATCCTGAGACTTTATCCTGAGAGTTTATCCTGAGAGTTCATCCTGAAAGTTTATCCTGAGAGTTTATCCTGAGAGATTATCCTCAGACTTTCTCTGAAAGTTTATCCTGAGACTTTATCCTGAGAGATTATCCTCAGACTTTCACTGAAAGTTTATCCTGAGACTTTATCCTGAGAGTTTATCCTGAGAGTTTATCCTGAGAGTTTTTCTTGAGAGTTTATCCTGAGAGTTTATCCTGAAAGTTTATTCTGAGAGTTTATTCTGTGTTTATCCTGAGACTTTATCTTGAGGCTTCATCCTGAGAGTTTATCCTGTGTTTATCCTGAGAGTTTATCCTGAGAGAAAAAAGAGAGTTCATCCTGAAAGTTTATCCTGAGAGTTTATTCTGTGTTTATCCTGAGACTTTATCTTGAGGCTTCATCCTGAAAGTTTATCCTGAGACTTTATCCTGAGACTTTATCCTGAGAGTTTATCTTGAGAGTTTATCCTGAGAGTTTATCCTGAAAGTTTATCCTGAAAGTTCATCCTGAGAGTTTATTCTGGAAGTTTTTTTTTCTGAAAGTTTGTCCTGTGTTGTCTTGAGTTTGTAATGAGAGTTTATC
This sequence comes from Rhabditoides inermis, assembly GCA_963966185.1. Classification (NCBI taxonomy): domain Eukaryota; kingdom Metazoa; phylum Nematoda; class Chromadorea; order Rhabditida; family Rhabditidae; genus Rhabditoides; species Rhabditoides inermis. Next base: position 1,398,316 of record CAWZYM010000295.1, on the reverse strand, counting down.
CTGAGTTCACCTGAGATTTTATCCTGAGACTTTTTCCTGAGAGTTTATCCTGAGAGTTTATCCTGAGAGTTTATCCTGAAAGTTTATCCTGAGAGTTTATTCTGTGTTTGTCCTGAGACTTTATCTTGAGGCTTCATCCTGAAAGTTTATCCTGTGTTTATCCTGAGAGTTTATCCTGAGAGATTATCCTCAGACTTTCTCTGAAAGTTTATCCTGAGACTTCATCCTGCGAGATTATCCTCAGACTTTCTCTGCAAGTTTATCCTGAGACTTTATCCTGAGAGTTTATCCTGAGAGTTTATCCTGAGAGTCTATCTTGAGAGTTTATCCTGAGAGTTTATCCTCAGACTTTCTCTGAAAGTTTATCCTGAGACTTCATCCTGCGAGATTATCCTCAGACTTTCTCTGAAAGTTTATCCTGAGACTTTATCCTGAGAGTTTATTCTGAGAGTTTATCCTGAGAGTCTATCTTGAGAGTTTATCCTGAGAGTTTATCCTGAAAGTTTATCCTGAGACTTTATCCTGAGAGTTTATCCTGAGAGTTTATCCTGAGAGTTTATCCTGAGAGTTTATCCTGAAAGTTTATCCTGAAAGTTCATCCTGAGATTTTATCCTGGAAGTTTCGCCTGAATGTTTATCCTGTGTTGTCTAGAGTTTATCCTGAGTTGTCCTGAGATTTTATCCTGAGACTTTATCCTGAGAGTTTATCCTGAGAGTTCATCCTGAAAGTTTATCCTGAGAGTTTATCCTGAGAGATTATCCTCAGACTTTCTCTGAAAGTTTATCCTGAGACTTTATCCTGAGAGATTATCCTCAGACTTTCACTGAAAGTTTATCCTGAGACTTTATCCTGAGAGTTTATCCTGAGAGTTTATCCTGAGACTTTATCTTGAGGCTTCATCCTGAGAGTTTATCCTGTGTTTATCCTGAGAGTTTATCCTGAGAGAAAAAAAGAGAGTTCATCCTGAAAGTTTATCCTGAGAGTTTATTCTGTGTTTATCCTGAGACTTTATCTTGAGGCTTCATCCTGAAAGTTTATCCTGAGACTTTATCCTGAGACTTTATCCTGAGAGTTTATCTTGAGAGTTTATCCTGAGAGTTTATCCTGAAAGTTTATCCTGAAAGTTCATCCTGAGAGTTTATTCTGGAAGTTTTTTTTTCTGAAAGTTTGTCCTGTGTTGTCTTGAGTTTGTAATGAGAGTTTATCCTGAGTTCACCTGAGATTTTATCCTGAGACTTTTTCCTGAGAGTTTATCCTGAGAGTTTATCCTGAGAGTTTATCCTGAAAGTTTATCCTGAGAGTTTATTCTGTGTTTGTCCTGAGACTTTATCTTGAGGCTTCATCCTGAAAGTTTATCCTGTGTTTATCCTGAGAGTTTATCCTGAGAGATTATCCTCAGACTTTCTCTGAAAGTTTATCCTGAGACTTCATCCTGCGAGATTATCCTCAGACTTTCTCTGAAAGTTTATCCTGAGAGTCTATCTTGAGAGTTTATCCTGAGAGTTTATCCTGAAAGTTTATCCTGAGACTTTATCCTGAGAGTTTATCCTGAGAGTTTATCCTGAGAGTTTATCCTGAGAGTTTATCCTGAAAGTTTATCCTGAAAGTTCATCCTGAGATTTTATCCTGGAAGTTTCGCCTGAATGTTTATCCTGTGTTGTCTAGAGTTTATCCTGAGTTGTCCTGAGATTTTATCCTGAGACTTTATCCTGAGAGTTTATCCTGAGAGTTTATCCTGAGAGTTTATCCTGAGAGTCTATCTTGAGAGTTTATCCTGAGAGTTTATCCTGAAAGTTTATCCTGAGAGTTTATTCTGTGTTTGTCCTGAGACTTTCTCTGAAAGTTTATCCTGAGACTTTATCCTGAGAGTTTATCCTGAGAGTTTATCCTGAGAGTTTATCTTGAGAGTTTATCCTGAGAGTTTATCCTGAAAGTTTATCCTGAGAGTTTATCCTGAGAGATTATTCTCAGACTTTCTCTGAAAGTTTATCCTGAGACTTTATCCTGAGAGTTTATCCTGAGAGTTTGTCCTGAAAGTTTATCCTGAGAGTTTATCCTAAAAGTTTATCCTGAAAGTTCATCCTGAGAGTTTATCCTGGAAGTTCATCCTGAATGTTTATCCTGTGTTGTCTAGAGTTTATCCTGAGTTGTCCTGAAATTTTATCCTGAGAGTTTATCCTGAGAGTTTATCCTGAGAGTTTATCCTGAAAGTTTATCCTGAGAGTTTATTCTGTGTTTATCCTGAGACTTAATCCTGAGAGATTATCCTCAGACTTTCTCTGAAAGTTTATCCTGAGACTTTATCCTGAGAGTTTATCCTGAGAGTTTATCCTGAGAGTTTATCTTGAGAGTTTATCCTGAGAGTTTAACCTGAAAGTTTATCCTGAGACTTTATCCTGAGAGTTTATCCTGAGAGTTTATCCTGAGAGTTTATCCTGAGAGTTTATCCTGAAAGTTTATTCTGAAAGTTCATCCTGAGAGTTTATCCTGGAAGTTTATCCTGAATGTTTATACTGTGTTGTCTAGAGTTTATCCTGAGTTGTCCTGAGAGTTTATTCTGAGACTTTATCCTGAGAGTTTATCCTGAGAGTTTATCCTGAGAGTTTATCCTGAGAGTTTATCCTGAGAGTTTATCCTGAAAAGTTATCCTGAAAGTTCATCCTGAGAGTTTATTCTGGAAGTTTTTTTTCTGAAAGTTTATCCTGTGTTTATCCTGAGAGTTTATCCTGAGAGATTATTCTCAGACTTTCTCTGAAAGTTTATCCTGTGACTTTATCCTGAGAGTTTATCCTGAGAGTTTGTCCTGAAAGTTTATCCTGAGAGTTTATCCTAAAAGTTTATCCTGAAAGTTCATCCTGAGAGTTTATCCTGGAAGTTTATCCTGAATGTTTATCCTGTGTTGTCTAGAGTTTATCCTGAGTTGTCCTGAAATTTTATCCTGAGAGTTTATCCTGAGAGTTTATCCTGAGACTTTATCTTGAGGCTTCATCCTGAAAGTTTATCCTGTGTTTATCCTGAGAGTTTATCCTGAGAGATTATCCTCAGACTTTCTCTGAAAGTTTATCCTGAGACTTCATCCTGCGAGATTATCTTCAGACTTTCTCTGAAAGTTTATCCTGAGACTTTATCCTGAGAGTTTATCCTGAGAGTTTATCCTGAGAGTCTATCTTGAGAGTTTATCCTGAGAGTTTATCCTGAAAGTTTGTCCTGAGACTTTATCCTGAGAGTTTATCCTGAGAGTTTATCCTGAGAGTTTATCCTGAGAGTTTATCCTGAAAGTTTATCCTGAAAGTTCATCCTGAGATTTTATCCTGGAAGTTTATCCTGAATGTTTATCCTGTGTTGTCTAGAGTTTATCCTGAGTTGTCCTGAGATTTTATCCTGAGACTTTATCCTGAGAGTTTATCCTGAGAGTTCATCCTGAAAGTTTATCCTGAGAGTTTATCCTGAGAGATTATCCTCAGACTTTCTCTGAAAGTTTATCCTGAGACTTTATCCTGAGAGATTATCCTCAGACTTTCACTGAAAGTTTATCCTGAGACTTTATCCTGAGAGTTTATCCTGAGAGTTTATCCTGAGAGTTTTTCTTGAGAGTTTATCCTGAGAGTTTATCCTGAAAGTTTATTCTGAGAGTTTATTCTGTGTTTATCCTGAGACTTTATCTTGAGGCTTCATCCTGAGAGTTTATCCTGTGTTTATCCTGAGAGTTTATCCTGAGAGAAAAAAGAGAGTTCATCCTGAAAGTTTATCCTGAGAGTTTATTCTGTGTTTATCCTGAGACTTTATCTTGAGGCTTCATCCTGAAAGTTTATCCTGAGACTTTATCCTGAGACTTTATCCTGAGAGTTTATCTTGAGAGTTTATCCTGAGAGTTTATCCTGAAAGTTTATCCTGAAAGTTCATCCTGAGAGTTTATTCTGGAAGTTTTTTTTCTGAAAGTTTGTCCTGTGTTGTCTTGAGTTTGTAATGAGAGTTTATCCTGAGTTCACCTGAGATTTTATCCTGAGACTTTTTCCTGAGAGTTTATCCTGAGAGTTTATCCTGAGAGTTTATCCTGAAAGTTTATCCTGAGAGTTTATTCTGTGTTTGTCCTGAGACTTTATCTTGAGGCTTCATCCTGAAAGTTTATCCTGTGTTTATCCTGAGAGTTTATCCTGAGAGATTATCCTCAGACTTTCTCTGAAAGTTTATCCTGAGACTTCATCCTGCGAGATTATCCTCAGACTTTCTCTGCAAGTTTATCCTGAGACTTTATCCTGAGAGTTTATCCTGAGAGTTTATCCTGAGAGTCTATCTTGAGAGTTTATCCTGAGAGTTTATCCTCAGACTTTCTCTGAAAGTTTATCCTGAGACTTCATCCTGCGAGATTATCCTCAGACTTTCTCTGAAAGTTTATCCTGAGACTTTATCCTGAGAGTTTATCCTGAGAGTTTATCCTGAGAGTCTATCTTGAGAGTTTATCCTGAGAGTTTATCCTGAAAGTTTATCCTGAGACTTTATCCTGAGAGTTTATCCTGAGAGTTTATCCTGAGAGTTTATCCTGAGAGTTTATCCTGAAAGTTTATCCTGAAAGTTCATCCTGAGATTTTATCCTGGAAGTTTCGCCTGAATGTTTATCCTGTGTTGTCTAGAGTTTATCCTGAGTTGTCCTGAGATTTTATCCTGAGACTTTATCCTGAGAGTTTATCCTGAGAGTTCATCCTGAAAGTTTATCCTGAGAGTTTATCCTGAGAGATTATCCTCAGACTTTCTCTGAAAGTTTATCCTGAGACTTTATCCTGAGAGATTATCCTCAGACTTTCACTGAAAGTTTATCCTGAGACTTTATCCTGAGAGTTTATCCTGAGAGTTTATCCTGAGAGTTTTTCTTGAGAGTTTATCCTGAGAGTTTATCCTGAAAGTTTATTCTGAGAGTTTATTCTGTGTTTATCCTGAGACTTTATCTTGAGGCTTCATCCTGAGAGTTTATCCTGTGTTTATCCTGAGAGTTTATCCTGAGAGAAAAAAAGAGAGTTCATCCTGAAAGTTTATCCTGAGAGTTTATTCTGTGTTTATCCTGAGACTTTATCTTGAGGCTTCATCCTGAAAGTTTATCCTGAGACTTTATCCTGAGACTTTATCCTGAGAGTTTATCTTGAGAGTTTATCCTGAGAGTTTATCCTGAAAGTTTATCCTGAAAGTTCATCCTGAGAGTTTATTCTGGAAGTTTTTTTTTCTGAAAGTTTGTCCTGTGTTGTCTTGAGTTTGTAATGAGAGTTTATCCTGAGTTCACCTGAGATTTTATCCTGAGACTTTTTCCTGAGAGTTTATCCTGAGAGTTTATCCTGAGAGTTTATCCTGAAAGTTTATCCTGAGAGTTTATTCTGTGTTTGTCCTGAGACTTTATCTTGAGGCTTCATCCTGAAAGTTTATCCTGTGTTTATCCTGAGAGTTTATCCTGAGAGATTATCCTCAGACTTTCTCTGAAAGTTTATCCTGAGACTTCATCCTGCGAGATTATCCTCAGACTTTCTCTGAAAGTTTATCCTGAGACTTTATCCTGAGAGTTTATCCTGAGAGTTTATCCTGAGACTTTATCCTGAGAGTTTATCCTGAGAGTTTATCCTGAGAGTTTATCCTGAGAGTTTATCCTGAAAGTTTATCCTGAAAGTTCATCCTGAGATTTTATCCTGGAAGTTTATCCTGAATGTTTATCCTGTGTTGTCTAGAGTTTATCCTGAGTTGTCCTGAGATTTTATCCTGAGACTTTATCCTGAGAGTTTTTCCTGAGAGTTCATCCTGAAAGTTTATCCTGAGAGTTTATCCTGAGAGATTATCCTCAGACTTTCTCTGAAAGTTTATCCTGAGACTTTATCCTGAGAGATTATCCTCAGACTTTCACTGAAAGTTTATCCTGAGACTTTATCCTGAGAGTTTATCCTGAGAGTTTATCCTGAGAGTTTTTCTTGAGAGTTTATCCTGAGAGTTTATCCTGAAAGTTTATCCTGAGAGTTTATCCTGAGAGTTTATCCTGAGAGTTTATCCTGAGAGTTCATCCTGAGAGTTTATCCTGGAAGTTTTTTTTTCTGAAAGTTTATCCTGTGTTGTCTTGAGTTTGTAATGAGAGTTTATCCTGAGTTCACCTGAGATTTTATCCTGAGACTTTTTCCTGAGAGTTTATCCTGAGAGTTTATCCTGAGAGTTTATCCTGAGAGTTTGTCCTGAAAGTTTATCCTGAGAGTTTATCCTAAAAGTTTATCCTGAAAGTTCATCCTGAGAGTTTATCCTGGAAGTTCATCCTGAATGTTTATCCTGTGTTGTCTAGAGTTTATCCTGAGTTGTCCTGAAATTTTATCCTGAGAGTTTATCCTGAGAGTTTATCCTGAGAGTTTATCCTGAGAGTTTATCCTGAAAGTTTATCCTGAGAGTTTATTCTGTGTTTATCATGAGACTTCATCCTGAGAGATTATCCTCAGACTTTCTCTGAAAGTTTATCCTGAGACTTTATCCTGAGAGTTTATCCTGAGAGTTTATCCTGAGAGTTTATCTTGAGAGTTTATCCTGAAAGTTTATCCTGAGAGTTTATTCTGTGTTTGTCCTGAGACTTTATCTTGAGGCTTCATCCTGAAAGTTTATCCTGTGTTTATCCTGAGAGTTTATCCTGAGAGATTATCCTCAGACTTTCTCTGAAAGTTTATCCTGAGACTTCATCCTGCGAGATTATCCTCAGACTTTCTCTGAAAGTTTATCCTGAGACTTTATCCTGAGACTTTATCCTGAGAGTTTATCCTGAGAGTCTATCTTGAGAGTTTATCCTGAGAGTTTATCCTGATCCTGAAAGTTTATCCTGAGACTTTATCCTGAGAGTTTATCCTGAGAGTTTATCCTGAGAGTTTATCCTGAGAGTTTATCCTGAAAGTTTATCCTGAAAGTTCATCCTGAGAGTTTATCCTGGAAGTTCATCCTGAATGTTTATCCTGTGTTGTCTAGAGTTTATCCTGAGTTGTCCTGAAATTTTATCCTGAGAGTTTATCCTGAGAGTTTATCCTGAGAGTTTATCCTGAAAGTTTATCCTGAGAGTTTATTCTGTGTTTATCCTGAGACTTAATCCTGAGAGATTATCCTCAGACTTTCTCTGAAAGTTTATCCTGAGACTTTATCCTGAGAGTTTATCCTGAGAGTTTATCCTGAGAGTTTATCTTGAGAGTTTATCCTGAGAGTTTAACCTGAAAGTTTATCCTGAGACTTTATCCTGAGAGTTTATCCTGAGAGTTTATCCTGAGAGTTTATCCTGAGAGTTTATCCTGAAAGTTTATTCTGAAAGTTCATCCTGAGAGTTTATCCTGGAAGTTTATCCTGAATGTTTATACTGTGTTGTCTAGAGTTTATCCTGAGTTGTCCTGAGAGTTTATTCTGAGACTTTATCCTGAGAGTTTATCCTGAGAGTTTATCCTGAGAGTTTATCCTGAGAGTTTATCCTGAGAGTTTATCCTGAAAAGTTATCCTGAAAGTTCATCCTGAGAGTTTATTCTGGAAGTTTTTTTTCTGAAAGTTTATCCTGTGTTTATCCTGAGAGTTTATCCTGAGAGATTATTCTCAGACTTTCTCTGAAAGTTTATCCTGAGACTTTATCCTGAGAGTTTATCCTGAGAGTTTGTCCTGAAAGTTTATCCTGAGAGTTTATCCTAAAAGTTTATCCTGAAAGTTCATCCTGAGAGTTTATCCTGGAAGTTTATCCTGAATGTTTATCCTGTGTTGTCTAGAGTTTATCCTGAGTTGTCCTGAAATTTTATCCTGAGAGTTTATCCTGAGAGTTTATCCTGAGACTTTATCTTGAGGCTTCATCCTGAAAGTTTATCCTGTGTTTATCCTGAGAGTTTATCCTGAGAGATTATCCTCAGACTTTCTCTGAAAGTTTATCCTGAGACTTCATCCTGCGAGATTATCTTCAGACTTTCTCTGAAAGTTTATCCTGAGACTTTATCCTGAGAGTTTATCCTGAGAGTTTATCCTGAGAGTCTATCTTGAGAGTTTATCCTGAGAGTTTATCCTGAAAGTTTGTCCTGAGACTTTATCCTGAGAGTTTATCCTGAGAGTTTATCCTGAGAGTTTATCCTGAGAGTTTATCCTGAAAGTTTATCCGAGAGTTTATCCTGAGAGTTCATCCTGAAAGTTTATCCTGAGAGTTTATCCTGAGAGATTATCCTCAGACTTTCTCTGAAAGTTTATCCTGAGACTTTATCCTGAGAGATTATCCTCAGACTTTCACTGAAAGTTTATCCTGAGACTTTATCCTGAGAGTTTATCCTGAGAGTTTATCCTGAGAGTTTTTCTTGAGAGTTTATCCTGAGAGTTTATCCTGAAAGTTTATTCTGAGAGTTTATTCTGTGTTTATCCTGAGACTTTATCTTGAGGCTTCATCCTGAGAGTTTATCCTGTGTTTATCCTGAGAGTTTATCCTGAGAGAAAAAAGAGAGTTCATCCTGAAAGTTTATCCTGAGAGTTTATTCTGTGTTTATCCTGAGACTTTATCTTGAGGCTTCATCCTGAAAGTTTATCCTGAGACTTTATCCTGAGACTTTATCCTGAGAGTTTATCTTGAGAGTTTATCCTGAGAGTTTATCCTGAAAGTTTATCCTGAAAGTTCATCCTGAGAGTTTATTCTGGAAGTTTTTTTTCTGAAAGTTTGTCCTGTGTTGTCTTGAGTTTGTAATGAGAGTTTATCCTGAGTTCACCTGAGATTTTATCCTGAGACTTTTTCCTGAGAGTTTATCCTGAGAGTTTATCCTGAGAGTTTATCCTGAAAGTTTATCCTGAGAGTTTATTCTGTGTTTGTCCTGAGACTTTATCTTGAGGCTTCATCCTGAAAGTTTATCCTGTGTTTATCCTGAGAGTTTATCCTGAGAGATTATCCTCAGACTTTCTCTGAAAGTTTATCCTGAGACTTCATCCTGCGAGATTATCCTCAGACTTTCTCTGCAAGTTTATCCTGAGACTTTATCCTGAGAGTTTATCCTGAGAGTTTATCCTGAGAGTCTATCTTGAGAGTTTATCCTGAGAGTTTATCCTCAGACTTTCTCTGAAAGTTTATCCTGAGACTTCATCCTGCGAGATTATCCTCAGACTTTCTCTGAAAGTTTATCCTGAGACTTTATCCTGAGAGTTTATCCTGAGAGTTTATCCTGAGAGTCTATCTTGAGAGTTTATCCTGAGAGTTTATCCTGAAAGTTTATCCTGAGACTTTATCCTGAGAGTTTATCCTGAGAGTTTATCCTGAGAGTTTATCCTGAGAGTTTATCCTGAAAGTTTATCCTGAAAGTTCATCCTGAGATTTTATCCTGGAAGTTTCGCCTGAATGTTTATCCTGTGTTGTCTAGAGTTTATCCTGAGTTGTCCTGAGATTTTATCCTGAGACTTTATCCTGAGAGTTTATCCTGAGAGTTCATCCTGAAAGTTTATCCTGAGAGTTTATCCTGAGAGATTATCCTCAGACTTTCTCTGAAAGTTTATCCTGAGACTTTATCCTGAGAGATTATCCTCAGACTTTCACTGAAAGTTTATCCTGAGACTTTATCCTGAGAGTTTATCCTGAGAGTTTATCCTGAGAGTTTTTCTTGAGAGTTTATCCTGAGAGTTTATCCTGAAAGTTTATTCTGAGAGTTTATTCTGTGTTTATCCTGAGACTTTATCTTGAGGCTTCATCCTGAGAGTTTATCCTGTGTTTATCCTGAGAGTTTATCCTGAGAGAAAAAAAGAGAGTTCATCCTGAAAGTTTATCCTGAGAGTTTATTCTGTGTTTATCCTGAGACTTTATCTTGAGGCTTCATCCTGAAAGTTTATCCTGAGACTTTATCCTGAGACTTTATCCTGAGAGTTTATCTTGAGAGTTTATCCTGAGAGTTTATCCTGAAAGTTTATCCTGAAAGTTCATCCTGAGAGTTTATTCTGGAAGTTTTTTTTTTCTGAAAGTTTGTCCTGTGTTGTCTTGAGTTTGTAATGAGAGTTTATCCTGAGTTCACCTGAGATTTTATCCTGAGACTTTTTCCTGAGAGTTTATCCTGAGAGTTTATCCTGAGAGTTTATCCTGAAAGTTTATCCTGAGAGTTTATTCTGTGTTTGTCCTGAGACTTTATCTTGAGGCTTCATCCTGAAAGTTTATCCTGTGTTTATCCTGAGAGTTTATCCTGAGAGATTATCCTCAGACTTTCTCTGAAAGTTTATCCTGAGACTTCATCCTGCGAGATTATCCTCAGACTTTCTCTGAAAGTTTATCCTGAGACTTTATCCTGAGAGTTTATCCTGAGAGTTTATCCTGAGAGTCTATCTTGAGAGTTTATCCTGAGAGTTTATCCTGATCCTGAAAGTTTATCCTGAGACTTTATCCTGAGAGTTTATCCTGAGAGTTTATCCTGAGAGTTTATCCTGAGAGTTTATCCTGAAAGTTTATCCTGAAAGTTCATCCTGAGATTTTATCCTGGAAGTTTATCCTGAATGTTTATCCTGTGTTGTCTAGAGTTTATCCTGAGTTGTCCTGAGATTTTATCCTGAGACTTTATCCTGAGAGTTTTTCCTGAGAGTTCATCCTGAAAGTTTATCCTGAGAGTTTATCCTGAGAGATTATCCTCAGACTTTCTCTGAAAGTTTATCCTGAGACTTTATCCTGAGAGATTATCCTCAGACTTTCACTGAAAGTTTATCCTGAGACTTTATCCTGAGAGTTTATCCTGAGAGTTTATCCTGAGAGTTTTTCTTGAGAGTTTATCCTGAGAGTTTATCCTGAAAGTTTATCCTGAGAGTTTATCCTGAGAGTTTATCCTGAGAGTTTATCCTGAGAGTTCATCCTGAGAGTTTATCCTGGAAGTTTTTTTTCTGAAAGTTTATCCTGTGTTGTCTTGAGTTTGTAATGAGAGTTTATCCTGAGTTCACCTGAGATTTTATCCTGAGACTTTTTCCTGAGAGTTTATCCTGAGAGTTTATCCTGAGAGTTTATCCTGAGAGTTTGTCCTGAAAGTTTATCCTGAGAGTTTATCCTAAAAGTTTATCCTGAAAGTTCATCCTGAGAGTTTATCCTGGAAGTTCATCCTGAATGTTTATCCTGTGTTGTCTAGAGTTTATCCTGAGTTGTCCTGAAATTTTATCCTGAGAGTTTATCCTGAGAGTTTATCCTGAGAGTTTATCCTGAGAGTTTATCCTGAAAGTTTATCCTGAGAGTTTATTCTGTGTTTATCATGAGACTTCATCCTGAGAGATTATCCTCAGACTTTCTCTGAAAGTTTATCCTGAGACTTTATCCTGAGAGTTTATCCTGAGAGTTTATCCTGAGAGTTTATCTTGAGAGTTTATCCTGAAAGTTTATCCTGAGAGTTTATTCTGTGTTTGTCCTGAGACTTTATCTTGAGGCTTCATCCTGAAAGTTTATCCTGTGTTTATCCTGAGAGTTTATCCTGAGAGATTATCCTCAGACTTTCTCTGAAAGTTTATCCTGAGACTTCATCCTGCGAGATTATCCTCAGACTTTCTCTGAAAGTTTATCCTGAGACTTTATCCTGAGACTTTATCCTGAGAGTTTATCCTGAGAGTCTATCTTGAGAGTTTATCCTGAGAGTTTATCCTGATCCTGAAAGTTTATCCTGAGACTTTATCCTGAGAGTTTATCCTGAGAGTTTATCCTGAGAGTTTATCCTGAGAGTTTATCCTGAAAGTTTATCCTGAAAGTTCATCCTGAGATTTTATCCTGGAAGTTTATCCTGAATGTTTATCCTGTGTTGTCTAGAGTTTATCCTGAGTTGTCCTGAGATTTTATCCTGAGACTTTATCCTGAGAGTTTATCCTGAGAGTTCATCCTGAAAGTTTATCCTGAGAGTTTATCCTGAGAGATTATCCTCAGACTTTCTCTGAAAGTTTATCCTGAGACTTTATCCTGAGAGATTATCCTCAGACTTTCACTGAAAGTTTATCCTGAGACTTTATCCTGAGAGTTTATCCTGAGAGTTTATCCTGAGAGTTTTTCTTGAGAGTTTATCCTGAGAGTTTATCCTGAAAGTTTATCCTGAGAGTTTATCCTGAGAGTTTATCCTGAGAGTTTATCCTGAGAGTTCATCCTGAGAGTTTATCCTGGAAGTTTTTTTTCTGAAAGTTTATCCTGTGTTGTCTTGAGTTTGTAATGAGAGTTTATCCTGAGTTCACCTGAGATTTTATCCTGAGACTTTTTCCTGAGAGTTTATCCTGAGAGTTTATCCTGAGAGTTTATCCTGAGAGTTTGTCCTGAAAGTTTATCCTGAGAGTTTATCCTAAAAGTTTATCCTGAAAGTTCATCCTGAGAGTTTATCCTGGAAGTTCATCCTGAATGTTTATCCTGTGTTGTCTAGAGTTTATCCTGAGTTGTCCTGAAATTTTATCCTGAGAGTTTATCCTGAGAGTTTATCCTGAGAGTTTATCCTGAGAGTTTATCCTGAAAGTTTATCCTGAGAGTTTATTCTGTGTTTATCATGAGACTTCATCCTGAGAGATTATCCTCAGACTTTCTCTGAAAGTTTATCCTGAGACTTTATCCTGAGAGTTTATCCTGAGAGTTTATCCTGAGAGTTTATCTTGAGAGTTTATCCTGAGAGTTTAACCTGAAAGTTTATCCTGAGACTTTATCCTGAGAGTTTATCCTGAGAGTTTATCCTGAGAGTTTATCCTGAGAGTTTATCCTGAAAGTTTATCCTGAAAGTTCATCCTGAGAGTTTATCCTGGAAGTTTATCCTGAATGTTTATCCTGAGAGTTTATTCTGGAAGTTTTTTTTTCTGAAAGTTTGTCCTGTGTTGTCTTGAGTTTGTAATGAGAGTTTATCCTGAGTTCACCTGAGATTTTATCCTGAGACTTTTTCCTGAGAGTTTATCCTGAGAGTTTATCCTGAAAGTTTATCCTGAGAGTTTATTCTGTGTTTGTCCTGAGACTTTATCTTGAGGCTTCATCCTGAAAGTTTATCCTGTGTTTATCCTGAGAGTTTATCCTGAGAGATTATCCTCAGACTTTCTCTGAAAGTTTATCCTGAGACTTCATCCTGCGAGATTATCCTCAGACTTTCTCTGAAAGTTTATCCTGAGACTTTATCCTGAGAGTTTATCCTGAAAGTTTATCCTGAGAGTTTATCTTGAGAGTTTATCCTGAAAGTTTATCCTGAGACTTTATCCTGAGAGTTTATCCTGAGAGTTTATCCTGAGAGTTTATCCTGATAGTTTATCCTGAAAGTTCATCCTGAGATTTTATCCTGGAAGTTTATTCTGAATGTTTATCCTGTGTTGTCTAGAGTTTATCCTGAGTTGTCCTGAGATTTTATCCTGAGACTTTATCCTGAGAGATTATCCTCAGACTTTCTCTTAAAGTTTATCCTGAGACTTTATCCTGAGAGTTTATCCTGAGAGTTTATCCTGAGAGTTTATCCTGAGAGATTATCCTCAGACTTTCTCTGAAAGTTTATCCTGAGACTTTATCCTGAGAGATTATCCTCAGACTTTCTCTTAAAGTTTATCCTGAGACTTTATCCTGAGAGTTTATCCTGAGAGTTTATCCTGAGAGTTTATCTTGAGAGTTTATCCTGAGAGTTTATCCTGAAAGTTTATCCTGAGACTTTATCCTGAGAGTTTATCCTGAGAGTTTATCATGAGAGTTTATCCTGAGAGTTTATCCTGAAAGTTTATCCTGAAAGTTCATCCTGAGAGTTTATCCTGGAAGTTTATCCTAAATGTTTATCCTGTGTTGTCTAGAGTTTATCCTGAGACTTTATCCTGAGAGTTTATCCTGAGAGTTTATCCTGAGAGTTTATCTTGAGGCTTCATCCTGAGAGTTTATCCTGAGAGTTTATCCTGTGTTTATCCTGAGAGTTTATCCTGAGAGATTATCCTCAGACTTTCTCTGAAAGTTTATCCTGAGACTTTATCCTGAGAGATTATCCTGAAAGTTTATCTTGAGAGTTTATCCTGAGAGTTTATCTTGAAAGTTTATCCTGAGACTTTTTCCTGAGAGTTTATCCTGAGAGTTTATCCTGAGAGTTTATCCTGAGAGTTTATCCTGAAAAGTTATCCTGAAAGTTCATCCTGAGAGTTTATTCTGGAAGTTTTTTTTTTTGAAAGTTTATCCTGTGTTGTCTTGAGTTTGTAATGAGAGTTTATCCTGAGTTCACCTGAGATTTTATCCTGAGACTTTTTCCTGAGAGTTTATCCTGAGAGTTTATCCTGAGAGTTTATCCTGAAAGTTTATTCTGAGAGTTTATTCTGTGTTTATCCTGAGACTTTATCTTGAGGCTTCATCCTGAAAGTTTATCCTGAGACTTTATCCTGAGACTTTATCCTGAGAGTTTATCTTGAGAGTTTATCCTGAGAGTTTATCCTGAAAGTTTATCCTGAAAGTTCATCCTGAGAGTTTATTCTGGAAGTTTTTTTTTCTGAAAGTTTGTCCTGTGTTGTCTTGAGTTTGTAATGAGAGTTTATCCTGAGTTCACCTGAGATTTTATCCTGAGACTTTTTCCTGAGACTTTATCCTGAGAGTTTATCCTGAGAGTTTATCCTGAGAGTTTATCCTGATAGTTTATCCTGAAAGTTTATCCTGAAAGTTCATCCTGAGATTTTATCCTGGAAGTTTATTCTGAATGTTTATCCTGTGTTGTCTAGAGTTTATCCTGAGTTGTCCTGAGATTTTATCCTGAGACTTTATCCTGAGAGATTATCCTCAGACTTTCTCTTAAAGTTTATCCTGAGACTTTATCCTGAGAGTTTATCCTGAGAGTTTATCCTGAGAGTTTATCCTGAGAGATTATCCTCAGACTTTCTCTGAAAGTTTATCCTGAGACTTTATCCTGAGAGATTATCCTCAGACTTTCTCTTAAAGTTTATCCTGAGACTTTATCCTGAGAGTTTATCCTGAGAGTTTATCCTGAGAGTTTATCTTGAGAGTTTATCCTGAGAGTTTATCCTGAAAGTTTATCCTGAGACTTTATCCTGAGAGTTTATCCTGAGAGTTTATCATGAGAGTTTATCCTGAGAGTTTATCCTGAAAGTTTATCCTGAAAGTTTATCTTGAGGCTTCATCCTGAGAGTTTATCCTGAGAGTTTATCCTGTGTTTATCCTGAGAGTTTATCCTGAGAGATTATCCTCAGACTTTCTCTGAAAGTTTATCCTGAGACTTTATCCTGAGAGATTATCCTGAAAGTTTATCTTGAGAGTTTATCCTGAGAGTTTATCTTGAAAGTTTATCCTGAGACTTTTTCCTGAGAGTTTATCCTGAGAGTTTATCCTGAGAGTTTATCCTGAGAGTTTATCCTGAAAAGTTATCCTGAAAGTTCATCCTGAGAGTTTATTCTGGAAGTTTTTTTTTTTGAAAGTTTATCCTGTGTTGTCTTGAGTTTGTAATGAGAGTTTATCCTGAGTTCACCTGAGATTTTATCCTGAGACTTTTTCCTGAGAGTTTATCCTGAGAGTTTATCCTGAGAGTTTATCCTGAAAGTTTATTCTGAGAGTTTATTCTGTGTTTATCCTGAGACTTTATCTTGAGGCTTCATCCTGAGAGTTTATCCTGTGTTTATCCTGAGAGTTTATCCTGAGAGAAAAAAGAGAGTTCATCCTGAAAGTTTATCCTGAGAGTTTATTCTGTGTTTATCCTGAGACTTTATCTTGAGGCTTCATCCTGAAAGTTTATCCTGAGACTTTATCCTGAGACTTTATCCTGAGAGTTTATCTTGAGAGTTTATCCTGAGAGTTTATCCTGAAAGTTTATCCTGAAAGTTCATCCTGAGAGTTTATTCTGGAAGTTTTTTTTCTGAAAGTTTGTCCTGTGTTGTCTTGAGTTTGTAATGAGAGTTTATCCTGAGTTCACCTGAGATTTTATCCTGAGACTTTTTCCTGAGAGTTTATCATGAGAGTTTATCCTGAGAGTTTATCCTGAAAGTTTATCCTGAGAGTTTATTCTGTGTTTGTCCTGAGACTTTATCTTGAGGCTTCATCCTGAAAGTTTATCCTGTGTTTATCCTGAGAGTTTATCCTGAGAGATTATCCTCAGACTTTCTCTGAAAGTTTATCCTGAGACTTCATCCTGCGAGATTATCCTCAGACTTTCTCTGAAAGTTTATCCTGAGACTTTATCCTGAGAGTTTATCCTGAGAGTTTATCCTGAGAGTCTATCTTGAGAGTTTATCCTGAGAGTTTATCCTGAAAGTTTATCCTGAGACTTTATCCTGAGAGTTTATCCTGAGAGTTTATCCTGAGAGTTTATCCTGAGAGTTTATCCTGAAAGTTTATCCTGAAAGTTCATCCTGAGATTTTATCCTGGAAGTTTATCCTGAATGTTTATCCTGTGTTGTCTAGAGTTTATCCTGAGTTGTCCTGAGATTTTATCCTGAGACTTTATCCTGAGAGTTTATCCTGAGAGTTCATCCTGAAAGTTTATCCTGAGAGTTTATCCTGAGAGATTATCCTCAGACTTTCTCTGAAAGTTTATCCTGAGACTTTATCCTGAGAGATTATCCTCAGACTTTCACTGAAAGTTTATCCTGAGACTTTATCCTGAGAGTTTATCCTGAGAGTTTATCCTGAGAGTTTTTCTTGAGAGTTTATCCTGAGAGTTTATCCTGAAAGTTTATCCTGAGAGTTTATCCTGAGAGTTTATCCTGAGAGTTTATCCTGAGAGTTCATCCTGAGAGTTTATCCTGGAAGTTTTTTTTCTGAAAGTTTATCCTGTGTTGTCTTGAGTTTGTAATGAGAGTTTATCCTGAGTTCACCTGAGATTTTATCCTGAGACTTTTTCCTGAGAGTTTATCCTGAGAGTTTATCCTGAGAGTTTATCCTGAGAGTTTGTCCTGAAAGTTTATCCTGAGAGTTTATCCTAAAAGTTTATCCTGAAAGTTCATTCTGAGAGTTTATCCTGGAAGTTCATCCTGAATGTTTATCCTGTGTTGTCTAGAGTTTATTCTGAGTTGTCCTGAAATTTTATCCTGAGAGTTTATCCTGAGAGTTTATCCTGAGAGTTTATCCTGAAAGTTTATCCTGAGAGTTTATTCTGTGTTTATCCTGAGACTTCATCCTGAGAGATTATCCTCAGACTTTCTCTGAAAGTTCATCCTGAGAGTTTATCCTGGAAGTTTATCCTGAATGTTTATCCTGTGTTGTCTAGAGTTTATCCTGAGTTGTCCTGAGATTTTATCCTGAGACTTTATCCTGAGAGTTTATCCTGAGAGTTCATCCTGAAAGTTTATCCTGAGAGTTTATCCTGTGTTTATCCTGAGAGTTTATCCTGAGAGTTTATCCTGAAAGTTTATCCTGAGACTTTATCCTGAGAGTTTATCCTGAGAGTTTATCCTGAGAGTTTATCCTGAGAGTTTATCCTGAGAGTTTATCCTGAGAGTTTATCCTGAGAGTTTATCTTGAGAGTTTATCCTGAGAGTTTATCCTGAAAGTTTATTCTGAGACTTTATTCTGAGAGTTTATCCTGAGAGTTTATCCTGAGAGTTTATCCTGAGAGTTTATCCTGAGAGTTTATCCTGAAAAGTTATCCTGAAAGTTCATCCTGAGAGTTTATTCTGGAAGTTTTTTTTTCTGAAAGTTTATCCTGTGTTTATCCTGAGAGTTTATCCTGAGAGATTATTCTCAGACTTTCTCTGAAAGTTTATCCTGAGACTTTATCCTGAGAGTTTATCCTGAGAGTTTGTCCTGAAAGTTTATCCTGAGAGTTTATCCTAAAAGTTTATCCTGAAAGTTCATCCTGAGAGTTTATCCTGGAAGTTTATCCTGAATGTTTATCCTGTGTTGTCTAGAGTTTATCCTGAGTTGTCCTGAAATTTTATCCTGAGAGTTTATCCTGAGAGTTTATCCTGAGAGTTTATCTTGAAAATTTATCCTGAGAGTTTATTCTGTGTTTATCCTGAGACTTTATTTTGAGAGATTATCCTCAGACTTTCTCTGAAAGTTTATCCTGAGACTTCATCCTGAGAGATTATCCTCAGACTTTCTCTTAAAAATTATCCTGAGACTTTATCCTGAGAGTTTATCCTGAGAGTTTATCCTCAGACTTTCTCTGAAAGTTTATCCTGAGACTTTATCCTGAGAGTTTATCCTGAGACTTTATCCTGAGAGTTTATCCTGAGAGTTTATCCTGAAAGTTTATCCTGAAAGTTCATCCTGAGAGTTTATCCTGGAAGTTTATCCTGAATGTTTATCCTGTGTTGTCTAGAGTTTATCCTGAGACTTTACCCTGAGAGTTTATCCTGAGAGTTTATCCTGAGAGTTTATCTTGAGGCTTCATCCTGAGAGTTTATCCTGAGAGTTTATCCTGTGTTTATCCTGAGAGTTTATCCTGAGAGATTATCCTCAGACTTTCTCTGAAAGTTTATCCTGAGACTTTATCCTGAGAGATTATCCTGAAAGTTTATCTTGAGAGTTTATCCTGAGAGTTTATCTTGAAAGTTTATCCTGAGACTTTTTCCTGAGAGTTTATCCTGAGAGTTTATCCTGAGAGTTTATCCTGAGAGTTTATCCTGAAAAGTTATCCTGAAAGTTCATCCTGAGAGTTTATTCTGGAAGTTTTTTTTCTGAAAGTTTATCCTGTGTTGTCTTGAGTTTGTAATGAGAGTTTATCCTGAGTTCACCTGAGATTTTATCCTGAGACTTTTTCCTGAGAGTTTATCCTGAGAGTTTATCCTGAGAGTTTATCCTGAAAGTTTATTCTGAGAGTTTATTCTGTGTTTATTCTGAGACTTTATCTTGAGGCTTCATCCTGAGAGTTTATCCTGTGTTTATCCTGAGAGTTTATCCTGAGAGAAAAAAGAGAGTTTATCCTGAAAGTTTATCCTGAGAGTTTATTCTGTGTTTATCCTGAGACTTTATCTTGAGGCTTCATCCTGAAAGTTTATCCTGAGACTTTATCCTGAGACTTTATCCTGAGAGTTTATCTTGAGAGTTTATCCTGAGAGTTTATCCTGAAAGTTTATCCTGAAAGTTCATCCTGAGAGTTTATTCTGGAAGTTTTTTTTCTGAAAGTTTGTCCTGTGTTGTCTTGTGTTTGTAATGAGAGTTTATCCTGAGTTCACCTGAGATTTTATCCTGAGACTTTTTCCTGAGAGTTTATCCTGAGAGTTTATCCTGAGAGTTTATCCTGAAAGTTTATCCTGAAAGTTTATTCTGTGTTTGTCCTGAGACTTTATCTTGAGGCTTCATCCTGAGAGTTTATCCTGTGTTTATCCTGAGAGTTTATCCTGAGAGAAAAAAGAGAGTTTATCCTGAAAGTTTATCCTGAGAGTTTATTCTGTGTTTATCCTGAGACTTTATCTTGAGGCTTCATCCTGAAAGTTTATCCTGAGACTTTATCCTGAGACTTTATCCTGAGAGTTTATCTTGAGAGTTTATCCTGAGAGTTTATCCTGAAAGTTTATCCTGAAAGTTCATCCTGAGAGTTTATTCTGGAAGTTTTTTTTTCTGAAAGTTTGTCCTGTGTTGTCTTGAGTTTGTAATGAGAGTTTATCCTGAGTTCACCTGAGATTTTATCCTGAGACTTTTTCCTGAGAGTTTATCCTGATAGTTTATCCTGAGAGTTTATCCTGAAAGTTTATCCTGAGAGTTTATTCTGTGTTTGTCCTGAGACTTTATCTTGAGGCTTCATCCTGAAAGTTTATCCTGTGTTTATCCTGAGAGTTTATCCTGAGAGATTATCCTCAGACTTTCTCTGAAAGTTTATCCTGAGACTTCATCCTGCGAGATTATCCTCAGACTTTCTCTGAAAGTTTATCCTGAGACTTTATCCTGAGAGTTTATCCTGAGAGTTTATCCTGAGAGTTTATCTTGAGAGTTTATCCTGAGAGTTTATCCTGAAAGTTTATCCTGAGACTTTATCCTGAGAGTTTATCCTGAGAGTTTATCCTGAGAGTTTATCCTGAGAGTTTATCCTGAAAGTTTATCCTGAAAGTTCATCCTGAGATTTTATCCTGGAAGTTTATCCTGAATGTTTATCCTGTGTTGTCTAGAGTTTATCCTGAGTTGTCCTGAGATTTTATCCTGAGACTTTATCCTGAGAGTTTATCCTGAGAGTTCATCCTGAAAGTTTATCCTGAGAGTTTATCCTGAGAGATTATCCTCAGACTTTCTCTGAAAGTTTATCCTGAGACTTTATCCTGAGAGATTAACCTCAGACTTTCACTGAAAGTTTATCCTGAGACTTTATCCTGAGAGTTTATCCTGAGAGTTTATCCTGAGAGTTTTTCTTGAGAGTTTATCCTGAGAGTTTATCCTGAAAGTTTATCCTGAGAGTTTATCCTGAGAGTTTATCCTGAGAGTTTATCCTGAGAGTTCATCCTGAGAGTTTATCCTGAAAAGTTATCCTGAAAGTTCATCCTGAGAGTTTATTCTGGAAGTTTTTTTTTTGAAAGTTTATCCTGTGTTGTCTTGAGTTTGTAATGAGAGTTTATCCTGAGTTCACCTGAGATTTTATCCTGAGACTTTATCCTGAGAGATTATCCTGAAAGTTTATCTTGAGAGTTTATCCTGAGAGTTTATCTTGAAAGTTTATCCTGAGACTTTTTCCTGAGAGTTTATCCTGAGAGTTTATCCTGAGAGTTTATCCTGAGAGTTTATCCTGAAAAGTTATCCTGAAAGTTCATCCTGAGAGTTTATTCTGGAAGTTTTTTTTTTGAAAGTTTATCCTGTGTTGTCTTGAGTTTGTAATGAGAGTTTATCCTGAGTTCACCTGAGATTTTATCCTGAGACTTTTTCCTGAGAGTTTATCCTGAGAGTTTATCCTGAGAGTTTATCCTGAAAGTTTATTCTGAGAGTTTATTCTGTGTTTATCCTGAGACTTTATCTTGAGGCTTCATCCTGAGAGTTTATCCTGTGTTTATCCTGAGAGTTTATCATGAGAGAAAAAAGAGAGTTCATCCTGAAAGTTTATCCTGAGAGTTTATTCTGTGTTTATCCTGAGACTTTATCTTGAGGCTTCATCCTGAAAGTTTATCCTGAGACTTTATCCTGAGACTTTATCCTGAGAGTTTATCTTGAGAGTTTATCCTGAGAGTTTATCCTGAAAGTTTATCCTGAAAGTTCATCCTGAGAGTTTATTCTGGAAGTTTTTTTTCTGAAAGTTTGTCCTGTGTTGTCTTGAGTTTGTAATGAGAGTTTATCCTGAGTTCACCTGAGATTTTATCCTGAGACTTTTTCCTGAGAGTTTATCCTGAGAGTTTATCCTGAGAGTTTATCCTGAAAGTTTATCCTGAGAGTTTATTCTGTGTTTGTCCTGAGACTTTATCTTGAGGCTTCATCCTGAAAGTTTATCCTGTGTTTATCCTGAGAGTTTATCCTGAGAGATTATCCTCAGACTTTCTCTGAAAGTTTATCCTGAGACTTCATCCTGCGAGATTATCCTCAGACTTTCTCTGAAAGTTTATCCTGAGACTTTATCCTGAGAGTTTATCCTGAGAGTTTATCCTGAGAGTCTATCTTGAGAGTTTATCCTGAGAGTTTATCCTGAAAGTTTATCCTGAGACTTTATCCTGAGAGTTTATCCTGAGAGTTTATCCTGAGAGTTTATCCTGAGAGTTTATCCTGAAAGTTTATCCTGAAAGTTCATCCTGAGATTTTATCCTGGAAGTTTATCCTGAATGTTTATCCTGTGTTGTCTAGAGTTTATCCTGAGTTGTCCTGAGATTTTATCCTGAGACTTTATCCTGAGAGTTTATCCTGAGAGTTCATCCTGAAAGTTTATCCTGAGAGTTTATCCTGAGAGATTATCCTCAGACTTTCTCTGAAAGTTTATCCTGAGACTTTATCCTGAGAGATTATCCTCAGACTTTCACTGAAAGTTTATCCTGAGACTTTATCCTGAGAGTTTATCCTGAGAGTTTATCCTGAGAGTTTTTCTTGAGAGTTTATCCTGAGAGTTTATCCTGAAAGTTTATCCTGAGAGTTTATCCTGAGAGTTTATCCTGAGAGTTTATCCTGAGAGTTCATCCTGAGAGTTTATCCTGGAAGTTTTTTTTCTGAAAGTTTATCCTGTGTTGTCTTGAGTTTGTAATGAGAGTTTATCCTGAGTTCACCTGAGATTTTATCCTGAGACTTTTTCCTGAGAGTTTATCCTGAGAGTTTATCCTGAGAGTTTATCCTGAGAGTTTGTCCTGAAAGTTTATCCTGAGAGTTTATCCTAAAAGTTTATCCTGAAAGTTCATTCTGAGAGTTTATCCTGGAAGTTCATCCTGAATGTTTATCCTGTGTTGTCTAGAGTTTATCCTGAGTTGTCCTGAAATTTTATCCTGAGAGTTTATCCTGAGAGTTTATCCTGAGAGTTTATCCTGAAAGTTTATCCTGAGAGTTTATTTTGTGTTTATCCTGAGACTTCATCCTGAGAGATTATCCTCAGACTTTCTCTGAAAGTTCATCCTGAGAGTTTATCCTGGAAGTTTATCCTGAATGTTTATCCTGTGTTGTCTAGAGTTTATCCTGAGTTGTCCTGAGATTTTATCCTGAGACTTTATCCTGAGAGTTTATCCTGAGAGTTCATCCTGAAAGTTTATCCTGAGAGTTTATCCTGTGTTTATCCTGAGAGTTTATCCTGAGAGTTTATCCTGAAAGTTTATCCTGAGACTTTATCCTGAGAGTTTATCCTGAGAGTTTATCCTGAGAGTTTATCCTGAGAGTTTATCCTGAGAGTTTATCCTGAGAGTTTATCCTGAGAGTTTATCTTGAGAGTTTATCCTGAGAGTTTATCCTGAAAGTTTATTCTGAGACTTTATTCTGAGAGTTTATCCTGAGAGTTTATCCTGAGAGTTTATCCTGAGAGTTTATCCTGAGAGTTTATCCTGAAAAGTTATCCTGAAAGTTCATCCTGAGAGTTTATTCTGGAAGTTTTTTTTTTCTGAAAGTTTATCCTGTGTTTATCCTGAGAGTTTATCCTGAGAGATTATTCTCAGACTTTCTCTGAAAGTTTATCCTGAGACTTTATCCTGAGAGTTTATCCTGAGAGTTTGTCCTGAAAGTTTATCCTGAGAGTTTATCCTAAAAGTTTATCCTGAAAGTTCATCCTGAGAGTTTATCCTGGAAGTTTATCCTGAATGTTTATCCTGTGTTGTCTAGAGTTTATCCTGAGTTGTCCTGAAATTTTATCCTGAGAGTTTATCCTGAGAGTTTATCCTGAGAGTTTATCTTGAAAATTTATCCTGAGAGTTTATTCTGTGTTTATCCTGAGACTTTATTTTGAGAGATTATCCTCAGACTTTCTCTGAAAGTTTATCCTGAGACTTCATCCTGAGAGATTATCCTCAGACTTTCTCTTAAAAATTATCCTGAGACTTTATCCTGAGAGTTTATCCTGAGAGTTTATCCTCAGACTTTCTCTGAAAGTTTATCCTGAGACTTTATCCTGAGAGTTTATCCTGAGACTTTATTCTGAGAGTTTATCCTGAGAGTTTATCCTGAAAGTTTATCCTGAAAGTTCATCCTGAGAGTTTATCCTGGAAGTTTATCCTGAATGTTTATCCTGTGTTGTCTAGAGTTTATCCTGAGACTTTACCCTGAGAGTTTATCCTGAGAGTTTATCCTGAGAGTTTATCTTGAGGCTTCATCCTGAGAGTTTATCCTGAGAGTTTATCCTGTGTTTATCCTGAGAGTTTATCCTGAGAGATTATCCTCAGACTTTCTCTGAAAGTTTATCCTGAGACTTTATCCTGAGAGATTATCCTGAAAGTTTATCTTGAGAGTTTATCCTGAGAGTTTATCTTGAAAGTTTATCCTGAGACTTTTTCCTGAGAGTTTATCCTGAGAGTTTATCCTGAGAGTTTATCCTGAGAGTTTATCCTGAAAAGTTATCCTGAAAGTTCATCCTGAGAGTTTATTCTGGAAGTTTTTTTTCTGAAAGTTTATCCTGTGTTGTCTTGAGTTTGTAATGAGAGTTTATCCTGAGTTCACCTGAGATTTTATCCTGAGACTTTTTCCTGAGAGTTTATCCTGAGAGTTTATCCTGAGAGTTTATCCTGAAAGTTTATTCTGAGAGTTTATTCTGTGTTTATTCTGAGACTTTATCTTGAGGCTTCATCCTGAGAGTTTATCCTGTGTTTATCCTGAGAGTTTATCCTGAGAGAAAAAAGAGAGTTTATCCTGAAAGTTTATCCTGAGAGTTTATTCTGTGTTTATCCTGAGACTTTATCTTGAGGCTTCATCCTGAAAGTTTATCCTGAGACTTTATCCTGAGACTTTATCCTGAGAGTTTATCTTGAGAGTTTATCCTGAGAGTTTATCCTGAAAGTTTATCCTGAAAGTTCATCCTGAGAGTTTATTCTGGAAGTTTTTTTTCTGAAAGTTTGTCCTGTGTTGTCTTGTGTTTGTAATGAGAGTTTATCCTGAGTTCACCTGAGATTTTATCCTGAGACTTTTTCCTGAGAGTTTATCCTGAGAGTTTATCCTGAGAGTTTATCCTGAAAGTTTATCCTGAAAGTTTATTCTGTGTTTGTCCTGAGACTTTATCTTGAGGCTTCATCCTGAGAGTTTATCCTGTGTTTATCCTGAGAGTTTATCCTGAGAGAAAAAAGAGAGTTTATCCTGAAAGTTTATCCTGAGAGTTTATTCTGTGTTTATCCTGAGACTTTATCTTGAGGCTTCATCCTGAAAGTTTATCCTGAGACTTTATCCTGAGACTTTATCCTGAGAGTTTATCTTGAGAGTTTATCCTGAGAGTTTATCCTGAAAGTTTATCCTGAAAGTTCATCCTGAGAGTTTATTCTGGAAGTTTTTTTTTTTCTGAAAGTTTGTCCTGTGTTGTCTTGAGTTTGTAATGAGAGTTTATCCTGAGTTCACCTGAGATTTTATCCTGAGACTTTTTCCTGAGACTTTATCCTGAGAGTTTATCCTGAGAGTTTATCCTGAAAGTTTATCCTGAGAGTTTATTCTGTGTTTGTCCTGAGACTTTATCTTGAGGCTTCATCCTGAAAGTTTATCCTGTGTTTATCCTGAGAGTTTATCCTGAGAGATTATCCTCAGACTTTCTCTGAAAGTTTATCCTGAGACTTCATCCTGCGAGATTATCCTCAGACTTTCTCTGAAAGTTTATCCTGAGACTTTATCCTGAGAGTTTATCCTGAGAGTTTATCCTGAGAGTTTATCTTGAGAGTTTATCCTGAGAGTTTATCCTGAAAGTTTATCCTGAGACTTTATCCTGAGAGTTTATCCTGAGAGTTTATCCTGAGAGTTTATCCTGAGAGTTTATCCTGAAAGTTTATCCTGAAAGTTCATCCTGAGATTTTATCCTGGAAGTTTATCCTGAATGTTTATCCTGTGTTGTCTAGAGTTTATCCTGAGTTGTCCTGAGATTTTATCCTGAGACTTTATCCTGAGAGTTTATCCTGAGAGTTCATCCTGAAAGTTTATCCTGAGAGTTTATCCTGAGAGATTATCCTCAGACTTTCTCTGAAAGTTTATCCTGAGACTTTATCCTGAGAGATTATCCTCAGACTTTCACTGAAAGTTTATCCTGAGACTTTATCCTGAGAGTTTATCCTGAGAGTTTATCCTGAGAGTTTTTCTTGAGAGTTTATCCTGAGAGTTTATCCTGAAAGTTTATCCTGAGAGTTTATCCTGAGAGTTTATCCTGAGAGTTTATCCTGAGAGTTCATCCTGAGAGTTTATCCTGGAAGTTTTTTTTCTGAAAGTTTATCCTGTGTTGTCTTGAGTTTGTAATGAGAGTTTATCCTGAGTTCACCTGAGATTTTATCCTGAGACTTTCCTGAGAGTTTATCCTGAGAGTTTATCCTGAGAGTTTATCCTGAAAGTTTATCCTGAGAGTTTATTCTGCGTTTATCCTGAGACTTTATCTTGAGGCTTCATCCTGAGAGTTTATCCTGTGTTTATCCTGAGAGTTTATCCTGAGAGAAAAAAAAGAGAGTTTATCCTGAAAGTTTATCCTGAGAGTTTATTCTGTGTTTATCCTGAGAGTTCATCCTGAGAGTTTATCCTGAGAGTTTATCCTGAGAGTTTATCCTGAAAGTTTATCCTGAAAGTTCATCCTGAGAGTTTATTCTGGAAGTTTATCCTGAATGTTTATCCTGTGTTGTCTAGAGTTTATCCTGAGTTGTCCTGAGATTTTATCCTGAGACTTTATCCTGAGAGTTTATCCTGAGAGTTCATCCTGAAAGTTTATCCTGAGAGTTTATCCTGTGTTTATCCTGAGAGTTTATCCTGAGAGATTATCCTCAGACTTTCTCTGAAAGTTAATTCTGAGACTTTATCCTGAGAGATTATCCTCAGACTTTCTCTGAAAGTTTATCCTGAGACTTTATCCTAAGAGTTTATCCTGAGAGTTTATCCTGAGAGTTTATCTTGAGAGTTTATCCTGAGAGTTTATTCTGTGTTTATCCTGAGACTTTATCTTGAGGCTTCATCCTGAAAGTTTATCCTGAGACTTTATCCTGAGACTTTATCCTGAGAGTTTATCCTGAGAGTTTATCCTGAAAGTTTATCCTGAAAGTTCATCCTGAGAGTTTATTCTGGAAGTTTTTTTTCTGAAAGTTTATCCTGTGTTGTCTTGAGTTTGTAATGAGAGTTTATCCTGAGTTCACCTGAGATTTTATCCTGAGACTTTTTCCTGAGAGTTTATCCTGAGAGTTTATCCTGAGAGTTTATCCTGAGAGTTTATCCTGAAAGTTTATCCTGAAAGTTCATCCTGAGAGTTTATCCTGGAAGTTTATCCTGAATGTTTATCCTGTGTTGTCTAGAGTTTATCCTGAGTTGTCCTGAGATTTTATCCTGAGACTTTATCCTGAGAGTTTATCCTGAGAGTTCATCCTGAAAGTTTATCCTGAGAGTTTATCCTGTGTTTATCCTGAGAGTTTATCCTGAGAGATTATCCTCAGACTTTCTCTGAAAGTTTATCCTGAGACTTTATCCTGAGAGATTATCCTCAGACTTTCTCTGAAAGTTTATCCTGAGACTTTATCCTGAGAGTTTATCCTGAGAGTTTATCCTGAGAGTTTATCTTGAGAGTTTATCCTGAGAGTTTATCCTGAAAGTTTATCCTGAGACTTTATCCTGAGAGTTTATCCTGAGAGTTTATCCTGAGAGTTTATTCTGAGAGTTTATCCTGAGAGTTTCTCCTGAGAGTTTATCCTGAGAGTTTATCCTGAAAGTTTATCCTGAAAGTTCATCCTGAGAGTTTATTCTGGAAGTTTTTTTTCTGAAAGTTTATCCTGTGTTGTCTTGAGTTTGTAATGAGAGTTTATCCTGAGTTCACCTGAAATTTTATCCTGAGACTTTTTCCTGAGAATTTATCCTGAGAGTTTATCCTGAGAGTTTATCCTGAAAGTTTATCCCGAGAGTTTATTCTGTGTTTGTCCTGAGACTTTATCTTGAGGCTTCATCCTGAGAGTTTATCCTGTGTTTATCCTGAGAGTTTATCCTGAGAGATTATCCTCAGACTTTCTCTGAAAGTTTATCCTGAGACTTCATCCAGCGAGATTATCCTCAGACTTTCTCTGAAAGTTTATCCTGAGACTTTATCCTGAGAGTTTATCCTGAGAGTTTATCCTGAGAGTTTATCTTAAGAGTTTATCCTGAGAGTTTATCCTGAAAGTTTATCCTGAGACTTTATCCTGAGAGTTTATCCTGAGAGTTTATCCTGAGAGTTTATCCTGAGAGTTTATCCTGAAAGTTTATCCTGAAAGTTCATCCTGAGAGTTTATCCTGAAAGTTTAGCCTAAATGTTTATCCTGGGAGTTTATCCTGAGAGTTTATCCTGTAAAGTTTATCCTGAAAGTTCATCCTGAGAGTTTATTCTGGAAGTTTTTTTCTGAAAGTTTATCCTGTGTTGTCTTGAGTTTGTAATGAGAGTTTATCCTGAGTTCACCTGAGATTTTATCCTGAGACTTTTTCCTGAGAGTTTATCCTGAGAGTTTATCCTGAGAGTTTATCCTGTAAGTTTATCCTGAGAGTTTATTCTGTGTTTGTCCTGAGACTTTATCTTGAGGCTTCATCCTGAGAGTTTATCCTGTGTTTATCCTGAGAGTTTATCCTGAGAGATTATCCTCAGACTTTCTCTGAAAGTTTATCCTGAGACTTCATCCTGCGAGATTATCCTCAGACTTTTTCTGAAAGTTTATCCTGAGACTTTATCCTGAGAGTTTATCCTGAGAGTTTATCCTGAGAGTTTATCTTGAGAGTTTATCCTGAGAGTTTATCCTGAAAGTTTATCCTGAGAGTTTATTCTGAGAGTTTATCCTGAGAGTTTCTCCTGAGAGTTTATCCTGAGAGTTTATCCTGAAAGTTTATCCTGAAAGTTCATCCTGAGAGTTTATTCTGGAAGTTTTTTTTCTGAAAGTTTATCCTGTGTTGTCTTGAGTTTGTAATGAGAGTTTATCCTGAGTTCACCTGAAATTTTATCCTGAGACTTTTTCCTGAGAATTTATCCTGAGAGTTTATCCTGAGAGTTTATCCTGAAAGTTTATCCTGAGAGTTTATTCTGTGTTTGTCCTGAGACTTTATCTTGAGGCTTCATCCTGAGAGTTTATCCTGTGTTTATCCTGAGAGTTTATCCTGAGAGATTATCCTCAGACTTTCTCTGAAAGTTTATCCTGAGACTTCATCCAGCGAGATTATCCTCAGACTTTCTCTGAAAGTTTATCCTGAGACTTTATCCTGAGAGTTTATCCTGAGAGTTTATCCTGAGAGTTTATCTTAAGAGTTTATCCTGAGAGTTTATCCTGAAAGTTTATCCTGAGACTTCATCCTGAGAGTTTATCCTGAGAGTTTATCCTGAGAGTTTATCCTGAGAGTTTATCCTGAAAGTTTATCCTGAAAGTTCATCCTGAGAGTTTATCCTGAAAGTTTAGCCTAAATGTTTATCCTGGGAGTTTATCCTGAGAGTTTATCCTGTAAAGTTTATCCTGAAAGTTCATCCTGAGAGTTTATTCTGGAAGTTTTTTTCTGAAAGTTTATCCTGTGTTGTCTTGAGTTTGTAATGAGAGTTTATCCTGAGTTCACCTGAGATTTTATCCTGAGACTTTTTCCTGAGAGTTTATCCTGAGAGTTTATCCTGAGAGTTTATCCTGTAAGTTTATCCTGAGAGTTTATTCTGTGTTTGTCCTGAGACTTTATCTTGAGGCTTCATCCTGAGAGTTTATCCTGTGTTTATCCTGAGAGTTTATCCTGAGAGATTATCCTCAGACTTTCTCTGAAAGTTTATCCTGAGACTTCATCCTGCGAGATTATCCTCAGACTTTTTCTGAAAGTTTATCCTGAGACTTTATCCTGAGAGTTTATCCTGAGAGTTTATCCTGAGAGTTTATCTTGAGAGTTTATCCTGAGAGTTTATCCTGAAAGTTTATCCTGAGACTTTATCCTGAGAGTTTATCCTGAAAGTTTATCCTGAGACTTTATCCTGAGAGTTTATCCTGAGAGTTTATCCTGAGTTGTCCTGAGATTTTATCCTGAGACTTTATCCTGAGACTTTATCCTGAGAGTTTATCCTGAGAGTTTCTCCTGAAAGTTTCTCCTGAGAGTTTATCCTGTGTTTATCCTGAGACTTTATCCTGAGAGTTTATCCTGAGAGTTTATCCTGAAAGTTCATCCTGAAAGTTTATCCTGTGTTTTTCCTGAGAGTTCATCCTGAGAGATTTTCCTCAGACTTTCTTTGAAAGTTTATCCTGAGACTTTATCCTGAGAGTTTATCCTGAGAGTTTATCCTGAAAGTTTATCCTGGGAGATTATCCTGGAAGTTTATCCTGTGTTTATCCTGACACTTTATCTTGAGGCTTCATCCTGAGAGTTTATCCTGTGTTTATCCTGAGAGTTTATCCTGAGAGAATATTCGCAGACTTTCTCTGAAAGTTTATCCTGAGTCTTTATCCTGAGAGTTTATCCTGAGAGTTTATCCTGAAAGTTTATCCTGGGAGTTTATCCTGAAAGTTTATCCTGTTTTTATCCTGAGACTTTATCTTGAGGCTTCATCCTGAAAGTTTATCCTGTGTTGTCTTGAGTTTGTAATGAGAGTATATCCTGAGTTGTCCTGAGATTTTATCCTGAGACTTTATCCTGAGAGTTTATCCTGAAAGTTTATCCTAAGGGTTTATCCTGAAAGTTTATCCTGAGAGTTTATCTTGAGAGTTTATCCTGAGAGTTTATCCTAAGAGTTTATCCTGAGAGTTCATCCTGAAAGTTTATCCTGAGAGTTTATCCTGTGTTTATCCTGAGAGTTTATCCTGAGAGTTTATCCTGAAAGTTTATCCTGAGACTTTATCCTGAGAGTTTATCCTGA
Organism: Rhabditoides inermis; assembly: GCA_963966185.1. Lineage (NCBI taxonomy): Eukaryota > Metazoa > Nematoda > Chromadorea > Rhabditida > Rhabditidae > Rhabditoides > Rhabditoides inermis. The sequence goes on along the minus strand of CAWZYM010000295.1, from coordinate 1,368,088 downwards.
GAGTTTATCCTGAGAGTTTATCCTGAGAGTTTATCCTGAGAGTTTATCCTGAGAGTTTATCCTGAGAGTTTATCTTGAGAGTTTATCCTGAGAGTTTATCCTGAAAGTTTATTCTGAGACTTTATCCTGAGAGTTTATCCTGAGAGTTTATCCTGAGAGATTATCCTCAGACTTTCTCTGAAAGTTCATCCTGAGAGTTTATCCTGGAAGTTTATCCTGAATGTTTATCCTGTGTTGTCTAGAGTTTATCCTGAGTTGTCCTGAGATTTTATCCTGAGACTTTATCCTGAGAGTTTATCCTGAGAGTTCATCCTGAAAGTTTATCCTGAGAGTTTATCCTGTGTTTATCCTGAGAGTTTATCCTGAGAGTTTATCCTGAAAGTTTATCCTGAGACTTTATCCTGAGAGTTTATCCTGAGAGTTTATCCTGAGAGTTTATCCTGAGAGTTTATCCTGAGAGTTTATCCTGAGATTTTTTCCTGAGAGTTTATCTTGAGAGTTTATCCTGAGAGTTAATCCTGAAAGTTTATTCTGAGACTTTATCCTGAGAGTTTATTCTGAGAGTTTATCCTGAGAGTTTATCCTGAGAGTTTATCCTGAGAGTTTATCCTGAAAAGTTATCCTGAAAGTTCATCCTGAGAGTTTATTCTGGAAGTTTTTTTTTCTGAAAGTTTATCCTGTGTTTATCCTGAGAGTTTATCCTGAGAGATTATTCTCAGACTTTCTCTGAAAGTTTATCCTGAGACTTTATCCTGAGAGTTTATCCTGAGAGTTTGTCCTGAAAGTTTATCCTGAGAGTTTATCCTAAAAGTTTATCCTGAGACTTTATCCTGAGAGTTTGTCCTGAGAGTTCATCCTGAGAGTTTATTCTGAGAGTTTATCCTGAGAGTTTCTCCTGAGAGTTTATCCTGAGAGTTTATCCTGAAAGTTTATCCTGAAAGTTCATCCTGAGAGTTTATTCTGGAAGTTTTTTTTCTGAAAGTTTATCCTGTGTTGTCTTGAGTTTGTAATGAGAGTTTATCCTGAGTTCACCTGAAATTTTATCCTGAGACTTTTTCCTGAGAATTTATCCTGAGAGTTTATCCTGAGAGTTTATCCTGAAAGTTTATCCTGAGAGTTTTTGTTCTGTGTTTGTCCTGAGACTTTATCTTGAGGCTTCATCCTGAGAGTTTATCCTGTGTTTATCCTGAGAGTTTATCCTGAGAGATTATCCTCAGACTTTCTCTGAAAGTTTATCCTGAGACTTCATCCAGCGAGATTATCCTCAGACTTTCTCTGAAAGTTTATCCTGAGACTTTATCCTGAGAGTTTATCCTGAGAGTTTATCCTGAGAGTTTATCTTAAGAGTTTATCCTGAGAGTTTATCCTGAAAGTTTATCCTGAGACTTTATCCTGAGAGTTTATCCTGAGAGTTTATCCTGAGAGTTTATCCTGAGAGTTTATCCTGAAAGTTTATCCTGAAAGTTCATCCTGAGAGTTTATCCTGAAAGTTTAGCCTAAATGTTTATCCTGAGAGTTTATCCTGAGAGTTTATCCTGTAAAGTTTATCCTGAAAGTTCATCCTGAGAGTTTATTCTGGAAGTTTTTTTCTGAAAGTTTATCCTGTGTTGTCTTGAGTTTGTAATGAGAGTTTATCCTGAGTTCACCTGAGATTTTATCCTGAGACTTTTTCCTGAGAGTTTATCCTGAGAGTTTATCCTGAGAGTTTATCCTGTAAGTTTATCCTGAGAGTTTATTCTGTGTTTGTCCTGAGACTTTATCTTGAGGCTTCATCCTGAGAGTTTATCCTGTGTTTATCCTGAGAGTTTATCCTGAGAGATTATCCTCAGACTTTCTCTGAAAGTTTATCCTGAGACTTCATCCTGCGAGATTATCCTCAGACTTTTTCTGAAAGTTTATCCTGAGACTTTATCCTGAGAGTTTATCCTGAGAGTTTATCCTGAGAGTTTATCTTGAGAGTTTATCCTGAGAGTTTATCCTGAAAGTTTATCCTGAGACTTTATCCTGAGAGTTTATCCTGAAAGTTTATCCTGAGACTTTATCCTGAGAGTTTATCCTGAGTTGTCCTGAGATTTTATCCTGAAACTTTATCCTGAGACTTTATCCTGAGAGTTTATCCTGAGAGTTTCTCCTGAAAGTTTCTCCTGAGAGTTTATCCTGTGTTTATTTTGAGACTTTATCCTGAGAGTTTATCCTGAGAGTTTATCCTGAAAGTTCATCCTGAAAGTTTATCCTGTGTTTTTCCTGAGAGTTCATCCTGAGAGATTTTCCTCAGACTTTCTTTGAAAGTTTATCCTGAGACTTTATCCTGAGAGTTTATCCTGAGAGTTTATCCTGAAAGTTTATCCTGGGAGATTATCCTGGAAGTTTATCCTGTGTTCATCCTGACACTTTATCTTGAGGCTTCATCCTGAGAGTTTATCCTGTGTTTATCCTGAGAATTTATCCTGAGAGAATATTCGCAGACTTTCTCTGAAAGTTTATCCTGAGTCTTTATCCTGAGAGTTTATCCTGAGAGTTTATCCTGAAAGTTTATCCTGGGAGTTTATCCTGAAAGTTTATCCTGTTTTTATCCTGAGACTTTATCTTGAGGCTTCATCCTGAAAGTTTATCCTGTGTTGTCTTGAGTTTGTAATGAGAGTATATCCTGAGTTGTCCTGAGATTTTATCCTGAGACTTTATCCTGAGAGTTTATCCTGAAAGTTTATCCTAAGGGTTTATCCTGAAAGTTTATCCTGAGAGTTTATCTTGAGAGTTTATCCTGAGAGTTTATCCTAAGAGTTTATCCTGAGAGTTCATCCTGAAAGTTTATCCTGAGAGTTTATCCTGTGTTTATCCTGAGAGTTTATCCTGAGAGTTTATCCTGAAAGTTTATCCTGAGACTTTATCCTGAGAGTTTATCCTGAGAGTTTATCCTGAGAGTTTATCCTGAGAGTTTATCCTGAGAGTTTATCCTGAGAGTTTATCCTGAGAGTTTATCTTGAGAGTTTATCCTGAGAGTTTATCCTGAAAGTTTATTCTGAGACTTTATCCTGAGAGTTTATCCTGAGAGTTTATCCTGAGAGATTATCCTCAGACTTTCTCTGAAAGTTCATCCTGAGAGTTTATCCTGGAAGTTTATCCTGAATGTTTATCCTGTGTTGTCTAGAGTTTATCCTGAGTTGTCCTGAGATTTTATCCTGAGACTTTATCCTGAGAGTTTATCCTGAGAGTTCATCCTGAAAGTTTATCCTGAGAGTTTATCCTGTGTTTATCCTGAGAGTTTATCCTGAGAGTTTATCCTGAAAGTTTATCCTGAGACTTTATCCTGAGAGTTTATCCTGAGAGTTTATCCTGAGAGTTTATCCTGAGAGTTTATCCTGAGAGTTTATCCTGAGATTTTTTCCTGAGAGTTTATCTTGAGAGTTTATCCTGAGAGTTTATCCTGAAAGTTTATTCTGAGACTTTATCCTGAGAGTTTATTCTGAGAGTTTATCCTGAGAGTTTATCCTGAGAGTTTATCCTGAGAGTTTATCCTGAAAAGTTATCCTGAAAGTTCATCCTGAGAGTTTATTCTGGAAGTTTTTTTTTTCTGAAAGTTTATCCTGTGTTTATCCTGAGAGTTTATCCTGAGAGATTATTCTCAGACTTTCTCTGAAAGTTTATCCTGAGACTTTATCCTGAGAGTTTATCCTGAGAGTTTGTCCTGAAAGTTTATCCTGAGAGTTTATCCTAAAAGTTTATCCTGAGACTTTATCCTGAGAGTTTGTCCTGAGAGTTCATCCTGAGAGTTTATTCTGAGAGTTTATCCTGAGAGTTTCTCCTGAGAGTTTATCCTGAGAGTTTATCCTGAAAGTTTATCCTGAAAGTTCATCCTGAGAGTTTATTCTGGAAGTTTTTTTCTGAAAGTTTATCCTGTGTTGTCTTGAGTTTGTAGTGAGAGTTTATCCTGAGTTCACCTGAAATTTTATCCTGAGACTTTTTCCTGAGAATTTATCCTGAGAGTTTATCCTGAGAGTTTATCCTGAAAGTTTATCCTGAGAGTTTATTCTGTGTTTGTCCTGAGACTTTATCTTGAGGCTTCATCCTGAGAGTTTATCCTGTGTTTATCCTGAGAGTTTATCCTGAGAGATTATCCTCAGACTTTCTCTGAAAGTTTATCCTGAGACTTCATCCAGCGAGATTATCCTCAGACTTTCTCTGAAAGTTTATCCTGAGACTTTATCCTGAGAGTTTATCCTGAGAGTTTATCCTGAGAGTTTATCTTAAGAGTTTATCCTGAGAGTTTATCCTGAAAGTTTATCCTGAGACTTTATCCTGAGAGTTTATCCTGAGAGTTTATCCTGAGAGTTTATCCTGAGAGTTTATCCTGAAAGTTTATCCTGAAAGTTCATCCTGAGAGTTTATCCTGAAAGTTTAGCCTAAATGTTTATCCTGAGAGTTTATCCTGAGAGTTTATCCTGTAAAGTTTATCCTGAAAGTTCATCCTGAGAGTTTATTCTGGAAGTTTTTTTCTGAAAGTTTATCCTGTGTTGTCTTGAGTTTGTAATGAGAGTTTATCCTGAGTTCACCTGAGATTTTATCCTGAGACTTTTTCCTGAGAGTTTATCCTGAGAGTTTATCCTGAGAGTTTATCCTGTAAGTTTATCCTGAGAGTTTATTCTGTGTTTGTCCTGAGACTTTATCTTGAGGCTTCATCCTGAGAGTTTATCCTGTGTTTATCCTGAGAGTTTATCCTGAGAGATTATCCTCAGACTTTCTCTGAAAGTTTATCCTGAGACTTCATCCTGCGAGATTATCCTCAGACTTTTTCTGAAAGTTTATCCTGAGACTTTATCCTGAGAGTTTATCCTGAGAGTTTATCCTGAGAGTTTATCTTGAGAGTTTATCCTGAGAGTTTATCCTGAAAGTTTATCCTGAGACTTTATCCTGAGAGTTTATCCTGAAAGTTTATCCTGAGACTTTATCCTGAGAGTTTATCCTGAGAGTTTATCCTGAGTTGTCCTGAGATTTTATCCTGAAACTTTATCCTGAGACTTTATCCTGAGAGTTTATCCTGAGAGTTTCTCCTGAAAGTTTCTCCTGAGAGTTTATCCTGTGTTTATCCTGAGACTTTATCCTGAGAGTTTATCCTGAGAGTTTATCCTGAAAGTTCATCCTGAAAGTTTATCCTGTGTTTTTCCTGAGAGTTCATCCTGAGAGATTTTCCTCAGACTTTCTTTGAAAGTTTATCCTGAGACTTTATCCTGAGAGTTTATCCTGAGAGTTTATCCTGAAAGTTTATTCTGGGAGATTATCCTGGAAGTTTATCCTGTGTTTATCCTGACACTTTATCTTGAGGCTTCATCCTGAGAGTTTATCCTGTGTTTATCCTGAGAGTTTATCCTGAGAGAATATTCGCAGACTTTCTCTGAAAGTTTATCCTGAGTCTTTATCCTGAGAGTTTATCCTGAGAGTTTATCCTGAAAGTTTATCCTGGGAGTTTATCCTGAAAGTTTATCCTGTTTTTATCCTGAGACTTTATCTTGAGGCTTCATCCTGAAAGTTTATCCTGTGTTGTCTTGAGTTTGTAATGAGAGTATATCCTGAGTTGTCCTGAGATTTTATCCTGAGACTTTATCCTGAGAGTTTATCCTGAAAGTTTATCCTAAGAGTTTATCCTGAAAGTTTATCCTGAGAGTTTATCTTGAGAGTTTATCCTGAGAGTTTATCCTAAGAGTTTATCCTGAGAGTTCATCCTGCAAGTTTATCCTGAGAGTTTATCCTGTGTTTATCCTGAGAGTTTATCCTGAGAGTTTATCCTGAAAGTTTATCCTGAGACTTTATCCTGAGAGTTTATCCTGAGAGTTTATCCTGAGAGTTTATCCTGAGAGTTTATCCTGAGAGTTTATCCTGAGAGTTTATCCTGAGAGTTTATCTTGAGAGTTTATCCTGAGAGTTTATCCTGAAAGTTTATTCTGAGACTTTATCCTGAGAGTTTATCCTGAGAGTTTATCCTGAGAGATTATCCTCAGACTTTCTCTGAAAGTTCATCCTGAGAGTTTATCCTGGAAGTTTATCCTGAATGTTTATCCTGTGTTGTCTAGAGTTTATCCTGAGTTGTCCTGAGATTTTATCCTGAGACTTTATCCTGAGAGTTTATCCTGAGAGTTCATCCTGAAAGTTTATCCTGAGAGTTTATCCTGTGTTTATCCTGAGAGTTTATCCTGAGAGTTTATCCTGAAAGTTTATCCTGAGACTTTATCCTGAGAGTTTATCCTGAGAGTTTATCCTGAGAGTTTATCCTGAGAGTTTATCCTGAGAGTTTATCCTGAGATTTTTTCCTGAGAGTTTATCTTGAGAGTTTATCCTGAGAGTTTATCCTGAAAGTTTATTCTGAGACTTTATCCTGAGAGTTTATCCTGAGAGTTTATCCTGAGAGTTTATCCTGAGAGTTTATCCCGAGAGTTTATCCTGAAAAGTTATCCTGAAAGTTCATCCTGAGAGTTTATTCTGGAAGTTTTTTTTTCTGAAAGTTTATCCTGTGTTTATCCTGAGAGTTTATCCTGAGAGATTATTCTCAGACTTTCTCTGAAAGTTTATCCTGAGACTTTATCCTGAGAGTTTATCCTGAGAGTTTGTCCTGAAAGTTTATCCTGAGAGTTTATCCTAAAAGTTTATCCTGAAAGTTCATCCTGAGAGTTTATCCTGGAAGTTTATCCTGAATGTTTATCCTGTGTTGTCTAGAGTTTATCCTGAGTTGTCCTGAAATTTTATCCTGAGAGTTTATCCTGAGAGTTTATCCTGAGAGTTTATCTTGAAAATTTATCCTGAGAGTTTATTCTGTGTTTATCCTGAGACTTTATTTTGAGAGATTATCCTCAGACTTTCTCTTAAAAATTATCCTGAGACTTCATCCTGAGAGTTTATCCTGAGAGTTTATCCTGAGAGTTTATCTTGAGAGTTTATCCTGAGAGTTTATCCTGAAAGTTTATCCTGAGACTTTATCCTGAGAGTTTATCCTGAGAGTTTATCATGAGAGTTTATCCTGAGAGTTTATCCTGAAAGTTTATCCTGAAAGTTCATCCTGAGAGTTTATCCTGGAAGTTTATCCTGAATGTTTATCCTGTGTTGTCTAGAGTTTATCCTGAGACTTTATCCTGAGAGTTTATCCTGAGAGTTTATCCTGAGAGTTTATCTTGAGGCTTCATCCTGAGAGTTTATTCTGAGAGTTTATCCTGTGTTTATCCTGAGAGTTTATCCTGAGAGATTATCCTCAGACTTTCTCTGAAAGTTTATCCTGAGACTTTATCCTGAGAGATTATCCTGAAAGTTTATCTTGAGAGTTTATCCTGAGAGTTTATCTTGAAAGTTTATCCTGAGACTTTTTCCTGAGAGTTTATCCTGAGAGTTTATCCTGAGAGTTTATCCTGAGAGTTTATCCTGAAAAGTTATCCTGAAAGTTCATCCTGAGAGTTTATTCTGGAAGTTTTTTTCTGAAAGTTTATCCTGTGTTGTCTTGAGTTTGTAATGAGAGTTTATCCTGAGTTCACCTGAGATTTTATCCTGAGACTTTTTCCTGAGAGTTTATCCTGAGAGTTTATCCTGAGAGTTTATCCTGAAAGTTTATTCTGAGAGTTTATTCTGTGTTTATCCTGAGACTTTATCTTGAGGCTTCATCCTGAGAGTTTATCCTGTGTTTATCCTGAGAGTTTATCCTGAGAGAAAAAAGAGAGTTTATCCTGAAAGTTTATCCTGAGAGTTTATTCTGTGTTTATCCTGAGACTTTATCTTGAGGCTTCATCCTGAAAGTTTATCCTGAGACTTTATCCTGAGACTTTATTCTGAGAGTTTATCTTGAGAGTTTATCCTGAGAGTTTATCCTGAAAGTTTATCCTGAAAGTTCATCCTGAGAGTTTATTCTGGAAGTTTTTTTTTTCTGAAAGTTTGTCCTGTGTTGTCTTGAGTTTGTAATGAGAGTTTATCCTGAGTTCACCTGAGATTTTATCCTGAGACTTTTTCCTGAGAGTTTATCCTGAGAGTTTATCCTGAGAGTTTATCCTGAAAGTTTATCCTGAGAGTTTATTCTGTGTTTGTCCTGAGACTTTATCTTGAGGCTTCATCCTGAAAGTTTATCCTGTGTTTATCCTGAGAGTTTATCCTGAGAGATTATCCTCAGACTTTCTCTGAAAGTTTATCCTGAGACTTCATCCTGCGAGATTATCCTCAGACTTTCTCTGAAAGTTTATCCTGAGACTTTATCCTGAGAGTTTATCCTGAGAGTTTATCCTGAGAGTTTATCTTGAGAGTTTATCCTGAGAGTTTATCCTGAAAGTTTATCCTGAGACTTTATCCTGAGAGTTTATCCTGAGAGTTTATCCTGAGAGTTTATCCTGAGAGTTTATCCTGAAAGTTTATCCTGAAAGTTCATCCTGAGATTTTATCCTGGAAGTTTATCCTGAATGTTTATCCTGTGTTGTCTAGAGTTTATCCTGAGTTGTCCTGAGATTTTATCCTGAGACTTTATCCTGAGAGTTTATCCTGAGAGTTCATCCTGAAAGTTTATCCTGAGAGTTTATCCTGAGAGATTATCCTCAGACTTTCTCTGAAAGTTTATCCTGAGACTTTATCCTGAGAGATTATCCTCAGACTTTCACTGAAAGTTTATCCTGAGACTTTATCCTGAGAGTTTATCCTGAGAGTTTATCCTGAGAGTTTTTCTTGAGAGTTTATCCTGAGAGTTTATCCTGAAAGTTTATTCTGAGAGTTTATCCTGAGAGTTTATCCTGAGAGTTTATCCTGAGAGTTCATCCTGAGAGTTTATCCTGGAAGTTTTTTTTTCTGAAAGTTTATCCTGTGTTGTCTTGAGTTTGTAATGAGAGTTTATCCTGAGTTCACCTGAGAGAGAGTTTATTCTGCGTTTATCCTGAGACTTTATCTTGAGGCTTCATCCTGAGAGTTTATCCTGTGTTTATCCTGAGAGTTTATCCTGAGAGAAAAAAAAAGAGTTTATCCTGAAAGTTTATCCTGAGAGTTTATTCTGTGTTTATCCTGAGAGTTCATCCTGAGAGTTTATGCTGAGAGTTTATCCTGAGAGTTTATCCTGAAAGTTTATCCTGAAAGTTCATCCTGAGAGTTTATTCTGGAAGTTTATCCTGAATGTTTATCCTGTGTTGTCTAGAGTTTATCCTGAGTTGTCCTGAGATTTTATCCTGAGACTTTATCCTGAGAGTTCATCCTGAAAGTTTATCCTGAGAGTTTATCCTGTGTTTATCCTGAGAGTTTATCCTGAGAGATTATCCTCAGACTTTCTCTGAAAGTTAATTCTGAGACTTTATCCTGAGAGATTATCCTCAGACTTTCTCTGAAAGTTTATCCTGAGACTTATCCTGAGTTTATCCTGAGAGTTTATCCTGAGAGTTTATCTTGAGAGTTTATCCTGAGAGTTTATTCTGTGTTTATCCTGAGACTTTATCTTGAGGCTTCATCCTGAAAGTTTATCCTGAGACTTTATCCTGAGACTTTATCCTGAGAGTTTATCCTGAGAGTTTATCCTGAAAGTTTATCCTGAAAGTTCATCCTGAGAGTTTATTCTGGAAGTTTTTTTTTCTGAAAGTTTATCCTGTGTTGTCTTGAGTTTGTAATGAGAGTTTATCCTGAGTTCACCTGAGATTTTATCCTGAGACTTTTTCCTGAGAGTTTATCCTGAGAGTTTATCCTGAGAGTTTATCCTGAGAGTTTATCCTGAGAGTTTATCCTGAGAGTTTATCCTGAAAGTTTATCCTGAAAGTTCATCCTGAGAGTTTATCCTGGAAGTTTATCCTGAATGTTTATCCTGTGTTGTCTAGAGTTTATCCTGAGTTGTCCTGAGATTTTATCCTGAGACTTTATCCTGAGAGTTTATCCTGAGAGTTCATCCTGAAAGTTTATCCTGAGAGTTTATCCTGTGTTTATCCTGAGAGTTTATCCTGAGAGATTATCCTCAGACTTTCTCTGAAAGTTTATCCTGAGACTTTATCCTGAGAGATTATCCTCAGACTTTCTCTGAAAGTTTATCCTTAGACTTTATCCTGAGAGTTTATCCTGAGAGTTTATCCTGAGAGTTTATCTTGAGAGTTTATCCTGAGAGTTTATCCTGAAAGTTTATCCTGAGACTTTATCCTGAGAGTTTATCCTGAGAGTTTATCCTGAGAGTTTATTCTGAGAGTTTATCCTGAGAGTTTATCCTGAGAGTTTATCCTGAGAGTTTATCCTGAAAGTTTTTTTTCTGAAAGTTTATCCTGTGTTGTCTTGAGTTTGTAATGAGAGTTTATCCTGAGTTCACCTGAAATTTTATCCTGAGACTTTTTCCTGAGAATTTATCCTGAGAGTTTATCCTGAGAGTTTATCCTGAAAGTTTATCCTGAGAGTTTATTCTGTGTTTGTCCTGAGACTTTATCTTGAGGCTTCATCCTGAGAGTTTATCCTGTGTTTATCCTGAGAGTTTATCCTGAGAGATTATCCTCAGACTTTCTCTGAAAGTTTATCCTGAGACTTCATCCAGCGAGATTATCCTCAGACTTTCTCTGAAAGTTTATCCTGAGACTTTATCCTGAGAGTTTATCCTGAGAGTTTATCCTGAGAGTTTATCTTAAGAGTTTATCCTGAGAGTTTATCCTGAAAGTTTATCCTGAGACTTTATCCTGAGAGTTTATCCTGAGAGTTTATCCTGAGAGTTTATCCTGAGAGTTTATCCTGAAAGTTTATCCTGAAAGTTCATCCTGAGAGTTTATCCTGAAAGTTTAGCCTAAATGTTTATCCTGAGAGTTTATCCTGAGAGTTTATCCTGTAAAGTTTATCCTGAAAGTTCATCCTGAGAGTTTATTCTGGAAGTTTTTTTTCTGAAAGTTTATCCTGTGTTGTCTTGAGTTTGTAATGAGAGTTTATCCTGAGTTCACCTGAGATTTTATCCTGAGACTTTTTCCTGAGAGTTTATCCTGAGAGTTTATCCTGAGAGTTTATCCTGTAAGTTTATTTTGAGAGTTTATTCTGTGTTTGTCCTGAGACTTTATCTTGAGGCTTCATCCTGAGAGTTTATCCTGTGTTTATCCTGAGAGTTTATCCTGAGAGATTATCCTCAGACTTTCTCTGAAAGTTTATCCTGAGACTTCATCCTGCGAGATTATCCTCAGACTTTTTCTGAAAGTTTATCCTGAGACTTTATCCTGAGAGTTTATCCTGAGAGTTTATCCTGAGAGTTTATCTTGAGAGTTTATCCTGAGAGTTTATCCTGAAAGTTTATCCTGAGACTTTATCCTGAGAGTTTATCCTGAGAGTTTATCCTGAGTTGTCCTGAGATTTTATCCTGAGACTTTATCCTGAGACTTTATCCTGAGAGTTTATCCTGAGAGTTTCTCCTGAAAGTTTCTCCTGAGAGTTTATCCTGTGTTTATCCTGAGACTTTATCCTGAGAGTTTATCCTGAGAGTTTATCCTGAAAGTTCATCCTGAAAGTTTATCCTGTGTTTTTCCTGAGAGTTCATCCTGAGAGATTTTCCTCAGACTTTCTTTGAAAGTTTATCCTGAGACTTTATCCTGAGAGTTTATCCTGAGAGTTTATCCTGAAAGTTTATCCTGGGAGATTATCCTGGAAGTTTATCCTGTGTTTATCCTGACACTTTATCTTGAGGCTTCATCCTGAGAGTTTATCCTGTGTTTATCCTGAGAGTTTATCCTGAGAGAATATTCGCAGACTTTCTCTGAAAGTTTATCCTGAGTCTTTATCCTGAGAGTTTATCCTGAGAGTTTATCCTGAAAGTTTATCCTGGGAGTTTATCCTGAAAGTTTATCCTGTTTTTATCCTGAGACTTTATCTTGAGGCTTCATCCTGAAAGTTTATCCTGTGTTGTCTTGAGTTTGTAACGAGAGTATATCCTGAGTTGTCCTGAGATATTATCCTGAGACTTTATCCTGAGAGTTTATCCTGAAAGTTTATCCTAAGAGTTTATCCTGAAAGTTTATCCTGAGAGTTTATCTTGAGAGTTTATCCTGAGAGTTTATCCTAAGAGTTTATCCTGAAAGTTTATCCTGAGAGTTTATCTTGAGAGTTTATCCTGAGAGTTTTTTTCTGAGAGTTTGTCCTGAAAGTTTATCCTGAGAGTTTATCCTGAGACTTTACCCTGAAAGTTTATCCTGAGACTTTATCCTGAAAGTTTATCCTGAAAGTTCATCCTGAGAGTTTTTTTCTGAGAGTTTGTCCTGAAAGTTTATTCTGAGAGTTTATCCTGAGAGATTATCCTCAGACTTTCTCTGAAAGTTTGTCCTGAAAGTTTATCCTGAGAGTTTATCCTGTGTTTATCCTGAGAGTTTATCCTGAAAGTTTATCCTGAAAGTTTATCCTGAGTTGTCCTGAGATTTTATCCTGAGACTTCATCCTGAGAGTTTATCCTGAGAGTTTATGCTGAGAGTTTATTCTGAGAGTTTATCCTGAAATTTTGTTCTGAAAGTTCATCCTTAGAGTTTTTTCTGAAAGTTTTTTTTCTGAAAGTTTATCCTGTGTTGTCTAGAGTTTATCCTGAGTTGTCCTGAGATTTTATCCTGAGACTTTATCCTGAGAGTTCATCCTGAAAGTTTATCCTGAGAGTTTATCCTGTGTTTATCCTGAGAGTTTATCCTGAGAGATTATCCTCAGACTTTCTCTGAAAGTTAATTCTGAGACTTTATCCTGAGAGATTATCCTCAGACTTTCTCTGAAAGTTTATCCTGAGACTTTATCCTGAGAGTTTATCCTGAGAGTTTATCCTGAGAGTTTATCTTGAGAGTTTATCCTGAGAGTTTATTCTGTGTTTATCCTGAGACTTTATCTTGAGGCTTCATCCTGAAAGTTTATCCTGAGACTTTATCCTGAGACTTTATCCTGAGAGTTTATCCTGAGAGTTTATCCTGAAAGTTTATCCTGAAAGTTCATCCTGAGAGTTTATTCTGGAAGTTTTTTTTTCTGAAAGTTTATCCTGTGTTGTCTTGAGTTTGTAATGAGAGTTTATCCTGAGTTCACCTGAGATTTTATCCTGAGACTTTTTCCTGAGAGTTTATCCTGAGAGTTTATCCTGAGAGTTTATCCTGAGAGTTTATCCTGAGAGTTTATCCTGAGAGTTTATCCTGAAAGTTTATCCTGAAAGTTCATCCTGAGAGTTTATCCTGGAAGTTTATCCTGAATGTTTATCCTGTGTTGTCTAGAGTTTATCCTGAGTTGTCCTGAGATTTTATCCTGAGACTTTATCCTGAGAGTTTATCCTGAGAGTTCATCCTGAAAGTTTATCCTGAGAGTTTATCCTGTGTTTATCCTGAGAGTTTATCCTGAGAGATTATCCTCAGACTTTCTCTGAAAGTTTATCCTGAGACTTTATCCTGAGAGATTATCCTCAGACTTTCTCTGAAAGTTTATCCTTAGACTTTATCCTGAGAGTTTATCCTGAGAGTTTATCCTGAGAGTTTATCTTGAGAGTTTATCCTGAGAGTTTATCCTGAAAGTTTATCCTGAGACTTTATCCTGAGAGTTTATCCTGAGAGTTTATCCTGAGAGTTTATTCTGAGAGTTTATCCTGAGAGTTTATCCTGAGAGTTTATCCTGAGAGTTTATCCTGAAAGTTTTTTTTCTGAAAGTTTATCCTGTGTTGTCTTGAGTTTGTAATGAGAGTTTATCCTGAGTTCACCTGAAATTTTATCCTGAGACTTTTTCCTGAGAATTTATCCTGAGAGTTTATCCTGAGAGTTTATCCTGAAAGTTTATCCTGAGAGTTTATTCTGTGTTTGTCCTGAGACTTTATCTTGAGGCTTCATCCTGAGAGTTTATCCTGTGTTTATCCTGAGAGTTTATCCTGAGAGATTATCCTCAGACTTTCTCTGAAAGTTTATCCTGAGACTTCATCCAGCGAGATTATCCTCAGACTTTCTCTGAAAGTTTATCCTGAGACTTTATCCTGAGAGTTTATCCTGAGAGTTTATCCTGAGAGTTTATCTTAAGAGTTTATCCTGAGAGTTTATCCTGAAAGTTTATCCTGAGACTTTATCCTGAGAGTTTATCCTGAGAGTTTATCCTGAGAGTTTATCCTGAGAGTTTATCCTGAAAGTTTATCCTGAAAGTTCATCCTGAGAGTTTATCCTGAAAGTTTAGCCTAAATGTTTATCCTGAGAGTTTATCCTGAGAGTTTATCCTGTAAAGTTTATCCTGAAAGTTCATCCTGAGAGTTTATTCTGGAAGTTTTTTTTCTGAAAGTTTATCCTGTGTTGTCTTGAGTTTGTAATGAGAGTTTATCCTGAGTTCACCTGAGATTTTATCCTGAGACTTTTTCCTGAGAGTTTATCCTGAGAGTTTATCCTGAGAGTTTATCCTGTAAGTTTATTTTGAGAGTTTATTCTGTGTTTGTCCTGAGACTTTATCTTGAGGCTTCATCCTGAGAGTTTATCCTGTGTTTATCCTGAGAGTTTATCCTGAGAGATTATCCTCAGACTTTCTCTGAAAGTTTATCCTGAGACTTCATCCTGCGAGATTATCCTCAGACTTTTTCTGAAAGTTTATCCTGAGACTTTATCCTGAGAGTTTATCCTGAGAGTTTATCCTGAGAGTTTATCTTGAGAGTTTATCCTGAGAGTTTATCCTGAAAGTTTATCCTGAGACTTTATCCTGAGAGTTTATCCTGAGAGTTTATCCTGAGTTGTCCTGAGATTTTATCCTGAGACTTTATCCTGAGACTTTATCCTGAGAGTTTATCCTGAGAGTTTCTCCTGAAAGTTTCTCCTGAGAGTTTATCCTGTGTTTATCCTGAGACTTTATCCTGAGAGTTTATCCTGAGAGTTTATCCTGAAAGTTCATCCTGAAAGTTTATCCTGTGTTTTTCCTGAGAGTTCATCCTGAGAGATTTTCCTCAGACTTTCTTTGAAAGTTTATCCTGAGACTTTATCCTGAGAGTTTATCCTGAGAGTTTATCCTGAAAGTTTATCCTGGGAGATTATCCTGGAAGTTTATCCTGTGTTTATCCTGACACTTTATCTTGAGGCTTCATCCTGAGAGTTTATCCTGTGTTTATCCTGAGAGTTTATCCTGAGAGAATATTCGCAGACTTTCTCTGAAAGTTTATCCTGAGTCTTTATCCTGAGAGTTTATCCTGAGAGTTTATCCTGAAAGTTTATCCTGGGAGTTTATCCTGAAAGTTTATCCTGTTTTTATCCTGAGACTTTATCTTGAGGCTTCATCCTGAAAGTTTATCCTGTGTTGTCTTGAGTTTGTAACGAGAGTATATCCTGAGTTGTCCTGAGATATTATCCTGAGACTTTATCCTGAGAGTTTATCCTGAAAGTTTATCCTAAGAGTTTATCCTGAAAGTTTATCCTGAGAGTTTATCTTGAGAGTTTATCCTGAGAGTTTATCCTAAGAGTTTATCCTGAAAGTTTATCCTGAGAGTTTATCTTGAGAGTTTATCCTGAGAGTTTTTTTCTGAGAGTTTGTCCTGAAAGTTTATCCTGAGAGTTTATCCTGAGACTTTACCCTGAAAGTTTATCCTGAGACTTTATCCTGAAAGTTTATCCTGAAAGTTCATCCTGAGAGTTTTTTTCTGAGAGTTTGTCCTGAAAGTTTATCCTGAGAGTTTATCCTGAGAGATTATCCTCAGACTTTCTCTGAAAGTTTGTCCTGAAAGTTTATCCTGAGAGTTTATCCTGTGTTTATCCTGAGAGTTTATCCTGAAAGTTTATCCTGAAAGTTTATCCTGAGTTGTCCTGAGATTTTATCCTGAGACTTCATCCTGAGAGTTTATCCTGAGAGTTTATGCTGAGAGTTTATTCTGAGAGTTTATCCTGAAATTTTGTTCTGAAAGTTCATCCTTAGAGTTTTTTCTGAAAGTTTTTTTTCTGAAAGTTTATCCTGTGTTGTCTTGAGTTTGTAATGAGAGTTTATCCTGAGTTGTCCCGAGATTTTATCCTGAGACTTTATCCTGAGACTTTATCCTGAGAGTTTATCCTGAGAGTTTCTCCAGAAAGTTTCTCCTGAGAGTTTATCCTGTGTTTATCCTGAGACTTTATCCTGAGAGTTTCTCCTGAGAGTTTCTCCTGGAAGTTCATCCTGAAAGTTTATCCTGTGTTTATCCTGAGAGTTCATCCTGAGAGATTTTCCTCAGACTTTCTTTGAAAGTTTATCCTGAGACTTTATCCTGAGAGTTTATCCTGAGAGTTTATCCTAAGAGTTTATCCTGAAAGTTTATCCTGAGAGTTTATCTTGAGAGTTTATCCTGAGAGTTTATCCTAAGAGTTTATCCTGAAAGTTTATCCTGAGAGTTTATCTTGAGAGTTTATTCTGAGAGTTTATCCTGAGACTTTATCCTGAGACTTTATCCTGAGAGTTTATCCTGAGACTTTACCCTGAAAGTTTATCCTGAGACTTTATCCTGAAAGTTTATCCTGAAAGTTCATCCTGAGAGTTTTTTTCTGAGAGTTTGTCCTGAAAATTTATCCTGAGAGTTTATCCCGTGTTTATCCTGAGAGTTTATCCTGAGAGATTATCCTGGAAGTTTATCCTGAAAGTTTATCCTGGGAGTTTATCCTGAAAGTTTATCCTGTTTTTATCCTGAGACTTTATCTTGAGGCTTCATCCTGAAAGTTTATCCTGTGTTGTCTTGAGTTTGTAACGAGAGTATATCCTGAGTTGTACTGAGATATTATCCTGAGACTTTATCCTGAGAGTTTATCCTGAAAGTTTATCCTAAGAGTTTATCCTGAAAGTTTATCCTGAGAGTTTATCTTGAGAGTTTATCCTGAGAGTTTATCCTAAGAGTTTATCCTGAAAGTTTATCCTGAGAGTTTATCTTGAGAGTTTATCCTGAGAGTTTATCCTGAGAGTTTATCCTGAGACTTTATCCTGAGAGTTTATCCTGAGACTTTACCCTGAAAGTTTATCCTGAGACTTTATCCTGAAAGTTTATCCTGAAAGTTCATCCTGAGAGTTTTTTTTCTGAGAGTTTGTCCTGAAAGTTTATCCTGAGAGTTTATCTTGAGAGATTATCCTCAGACTTTCTCTGAAAGTTTGTCCTGAAAGTTTATCCTGAGAGTTTATCCTGTGTTTATCCTGAGAGTTTATCCTGAAAGTTTATCCTGAAAGTTTATCCTGAAAGTTCATCCTGAGAGTTTATCCTGAGAGTTTATCCTGAAAGTTTATCCTGGAAGTTTATCCTGAAAGTTTATCTTGTGTTGTCTGGAGTTTGTAATGAAAGTTTATCCTGAGTTGTCCTGAGATTTTATCCTGAGACTTCATCCTGAGAGTTTATCCTGAGAGTTTATGCTGAGAGTTTATTCTGAGAGTTTATCCTGAAATTTTGTTCTGAAAGTTCATCCTTAGAGTTTTTTCTGGAAGTTTTTTTTCTGAAAGTTTATCCTGTGTTGTCTTGAGTTTGTAATGAGAGTTTATCCTGAGTTGTCCTGAGATTTTATCCTGAGACTTTATCCTGAGACTTTATCCTGAGAGTTTATCCTGAGAGTTTCTCCAGAAAGTTTCTCCTGAGAGTTTATCCTGTGTTTATCCTGAGACTTTATCCTGAGAGTTTCTCCTGAGAGTTTCTCCTGAAAGTTCATCCTGAAAGTTTATCCTGTGTTTATCCTGAGAGTTCATCCTGAGAGATTTTCCTCAGACTTTCTTTGAAAGTTTATCCTGAGACTTTATCCTGAGAGTTTATCCTGAGAGTTTATCCTAAGAGTTTATCCTGAAAGTTTATCCTGAGAGTTTATCTTGAGAGTTTATCCTGAGAGTTTATCCTAAGAGTTTATCCTGAAAGTTTATCCTGAGAGTTTATCTTGAGAGTTTATTCTGAGAGTTTATCCTGAGAGTTTATCCTGAGACTTTATCCTGAGAGTTTATCCTGAGACTTTACCCTGAAAGTTTATCCTGAGACTTTATCCTGAAAGTTTATCCTGAAAGTTCATCCTGAGAGTTTTTTTCTGAGAGTTTGTCCTGAAAGTTTATCCTGAGAGTTTATCCCGTGTTTATCCTGAGAGTTTATCCTGAGAGATTATCCTGGAAGTTTATCCTGAAAGTTTATCTTGTGTTGTCTGGAGTTTGTAATGAAAGTTTATCCTGAGTTGTCCTGAGATTTTATCCTGAGACTTCATCCTGAGAGTTTATCCTGAGAGTTTATGCTGAGAGTTTATTCTGAGAGTTTATCCTGAAATTTTGTTCTGAAAGTTCATCCTTAGAGTTTTTTCTGGAAGTTTTTTTTCTGAAAGTTTATCCTGTGTTGCTGTGTTGTCTTGAGTTTGTAATGAGAGTTTATCCTGAGTTGTCCTGAGATTTTATCCTGAAAGTTTATCCTGTGTTTATCCTGAAACTTTATCCTGAGAGTTTATCCTGAGAGTTTCTCCTGAAAGTTCATCCTGAAAGTTTCTCCTGTGTTTATCCTGAGAGTTCATCCTGAGAGATTTTCCTCAGACTTTCTTTGAAAGTTTATCCTGAGACTTTATCCTGAGAGTTTATCCTGAGAGTTTATCCTGAAAGTTTATCCTGGGAGTTTATCCTGGAAGTTTATCCTGTGTTTATCCTGACACTTTATCTTGAGGCTTCATCCTGAGAGTTTATCCTGAGAGTTTATCCTAAGAGTTTATCCTGAAAGTTTATCCTGAGAGTTTATTTTGAGAGTTTATCCTGAGAGTTTATCCTGAGAGTTCATCCTGAGACTTTATCCTGAGAGTTTATCCTAAGAGTTTATCCTGAAAGTTTATCCTGAGAGTTTATCTTGAGAGTTTATCCTGAGACTTTATCCTGAGAGTTTATCCTGAGAGTTTATTCTGAGAGTTTATTCTGAGAGTTTATCCTGAGAGTTTATCCTGAGAGTTTATCCTGAGAGTTTATCCTGAAAGTTTATCCTGAAAGTTCATCCTGAGAGTTTATTCTGGAAGTTTTTTTTCTGAAAGTTTATCCTGTGTTGTCTTGAGTTTGTAATGAGAGTTTATCCTGAGTTCACCTGAAATTTTATCCTGAGATTTTTTCCTGAGAATTTATCCTGAGAGTTTATCCTGAGAGTTTATCCTGAAAGTTTATCCTGAGAGTTTATTCTGTGTTTGTCCTGAGACTTTATCTTGAGGCTTCATCCTGAGAGTTTATCCTGTGTTTATCCTGAGAGTTTATCCTGAGAGATTATCCTCAGACTTTCTCTGAAAGTTTATCCTGAGACTTCATCCAGCGAGATTATCCTCAGACTTTCTCTGAAAGTTTATCCTGAGACTTTATCCTGAGAGTTTATCCTGAGAGTTTATCCTGAGAGTTTATCTTAAGAGTTTATCCTGAGAGTTTATCCTGAAAGTTTATCCTGAGACTTTATCCTGAGAGTTTATCCTGAGAGTTTATCCTGAGAGTTTATCCTGAGAGTTTATCCTGAAAGTTTATCCTGAAAGTTCATCCTGAGAGTTTATCCTGAAAGTTTAGCCTAAATGTTTATCCTGAGAGTTTATCCTGAGAGTTTATCCTGTAAAGTTTATCCTGAAAGTTCATCCTGAGAGTTTATTCTGGAAGTTTTTTTTCTGAAAGTTTATCCTGTGTTGTCTTGAGTTTGTAATGAGAGTTTATCCTGAGTTCACCTGAGATTTTATCCTGAGACTTTTTCCTGAGAGTTTATCCTGAGAGTTTATCCTGAGAGTTTATCCTGTAAGTTTATCCTGAGAGTTTATTCTGTGTTTGTCCTGAGACTTTATCTTGAGGCTTCATCCTGAGAGTTTATCCTGTGTTTATCCTGAGAGTTTATCCTGAGAGATTATCCTCAGACTTTCCCTGAAAGTTTATCCTGAGACTTCATCCTGCGAGATTATCCTAAGACTTTTTCTGAAAGTTTATCCTGAGACTTTATCCTGAGAGTTTATCCTGAGAGTTTATCCTGAGAGTTTATCTTGAGAGTTTATCCTGAGAGTTTATCCTGAAAGTTTATCCTGAGACTTTATCCTGAGAGTTTATCCTGAGAGTTTATCCTGAGTTGTCCTGAGATTTTATCCTGAGACTTTATCCTGAGACTTTATCCTGAGAGTTTATCCTGAGAGTTTCTCCTGAAAGTTTCTCCTGAGAGTTTATCCTGTGTTTATCCTGAGACTTTTTCCTGAGAGTTTATCCTGAGAGTTTATCCTGAAAGTTCATCCTGAAAGTTTATCCTGTGTTTTTCCTGAGAGTTCATCCTGAGAGATTTTCCTCAGACTTTCTTTGAAAGTTTATCCTGAGACTTTATCCTGAGAGTTTATCCTGAGAGTTTATCCTGAAAGTTTATCCTGGGAGATTATCCTGGAAGTTTATCCTGTGTTTATCCTGACACTTTATCTTGAGGCTTCATCCTGAGAGTTTATCCTGTGTTTATCCTGAGAGTTTATCCTGAGAGAATATTCGCAGACTTTCTCTGAAAGTTTATCCTGAGTCTTTATCCTGAGAGTTTATCCTGAGAGTTTATCCTGAATATTTTTTCCTGGGAGTTTATCCTGAAAGTTTATCCTGTTTTTATCCTGAGACTTTATCTTGAGGCTTCATCCTGAAAGTTTATCCTGTGTTGTCTTGAGTTTGTAACGAGAGTATATCCTGAGTTGTACTGAGATATTATCCTGAGACTTTATCCTGAGAGTTTATCCTGAAAGTTTATCCTAAGAGTTTATCCTGAAAGTTTATCCTGAGAGTTTATCTTGAGAGTTTATCCTGAGAGTTTATCCTAAGAGTTTATCCTGAAAGTTTATCCTGAGAGTTTATCTTGAGAGTTTATCCTGAGAGTTTATCCTGAGAGTTTATCCTGAGACTTTATCCTGAGAGTTTATCCTGAGACTTTACCCTGAAAGTTTATCCTGAGACTTTATCCTGAAAGTTTATCCTGAAAGTTCATCCTGAGAGTTTTTTTTCTGAGAGTTTGTCCTGAAAGTTTATCCTGAGAGTTTATCCTGAGAGATTATCCTCAGACTTTCTCTGAAAGTTTGTCCTGAAAGTTTATCCTGAGAGTTTATCCTGTGTTTATCCTGAGAGTTTATCCTGAAAGTTTATCCTGAAAGTTTATCCTGAAAGTTCATCCTGAGAGTTTATCCTGAGAGTTTATCCTGAAAGTTTATCCTGGAAGTTTATCCTGAAAGTTTATCTTGTGTTGTCTGGAGTTTGTAATGAAAGTTTATCCTGAGTTGTCCTGAGATTTTATCCTGAGACTTCATCCTGAGAGTTTATCCTGAGAGTTTATGCTGAGAGTTTATTCTGAGAGTTTATCCTGAAATTTTGTTCTGAAAGTTCATCCTTAGAGTTTTTTCTGGAAGTTTTTTTTCTGAAAGTTTATCCTGTGTTGTCTTGAGTTTGTAATGAGAGTTTATCCTGAGTTGTCCTGAGATTTTATCCTGAGACTTTATCCTGAGACTTTATCCTGAGAGTTTATCCTGAGAGTTTCTCCAGAAAGTTTCTCCTGAGAGTTTATCCTGTGTTTATCCTGAGACTTTATCCTGAGAGTTTCTCCTGAGAGTTTCTCCTGAAAGTTCATCCTGAAAGTTTATCCTGTGTTTATCCTGAGAGTTCATCCTGAGAGATTTTCCTCAGACTTTCTTTGAAAGTTTATCCTGAGACTTTATCCTGAGAGTTTATCCTGAGAGTTTATCCTAAGAGTTTATCCTGAAAGTTTATCCTGAGAGTTTATCTTGAGAGTTTATCCTGAGAGTTTATCCTAAGAGTTTATCCTGAAAGTTTATCCTGAGAGTTTATCTTGAGAGTTTATTCTGAGAGTTTATCCTGAGAGTTTATCCTGAGACTTTATCCTGAGAGTTTATCCTGAGACTTTACCCTGAAAGTTTATCCTGAGACTTTATCCTGAAAGTTTATCCTGAAAGTTCATCCTGAGAGTTTTTTTCTGAGAGTTTGTCCTGAAAGTTTATCCTGAGAGTTTATCCCGTGTTTATCCTGAGAGTTTATCCTGAGAGATTATCCTGGAAGTTTATCCTGAAAGTTTATCTTGTGTTGTCTGGAGTTTGTAATGAAAGTTTATCCTGAGTTGTCCTGAGATTTTATCCTGAGACTTCATCCTGAGAGTTTATCCTGAGAGTTTATGCTGAGAGTTTATTCTGAGAGTTTATCCTGAAATTTTGTTCTGAAAGTTCATCCTTAGAGTTTTTTCTGGAAGTTTTTTTCTGAAAGTTTATCCTGTGTTGTAGGAACCACAACGTGAGTTGCAGAGAGCCCGGCGAAATCATGTAACATTTTCTCACTGAACACATGACGTGCTCTAATTAGCATAGAACGATTCGCCAATTCGCGCTGGTTCTAACGGTATACTTTTTATGGGATCATGTACCCTGTAAAGTAGTGAAAATCGGTAAAAAGTGATACGATGACGTCATATTTCTTTCATCTAGCCGCCATCGCTAAAAGTGAGTAATGAAAAATGCTAACATGAGAGACGTATTTCATCGAGTACTTATCGATTACAGTCAAACAAAACCTAGTGATACTAATATAAACGAATATGTTTATTATTCAACTATCGATGACGTCATCAGTGCTTTGATCTAGCCGCCCTCTGTCGCACTTTCTCTATGTGAGCGCGCGCTCGAATGCGCGGCGCCGTGCGGAATTAGAGCGCAATGTGAACGATGAACCCTACGAGCATTATATATTTTTGAAATCAGCTTCAAATGGACCACATTTATGAACTCATTGCTATACCATATCCAAATATTTGAAAATCTCATTGTGGTCCCTACCTGTGTTGTCTTGAGTTTGTAATGAGAGTTTATCCTGAGTTGTCCTGAGATTTTATCCTGAAAGTTTATCCTGTGTTTATCCTGAAACTTTATCCTGAGAGTTTATCCTGAGAGTTTCTCCTGAAAGTTCATCCTGAAAGTTTCTCCTGTGTTTATCCTGAGAGTTCATCCTGAGAGATTTTCCTCAGACTTTCTTTGAAAGTTTATCCTGAGACTTTATCCTGAGAGTTTATCCTGAGAGTTTATCCTGAAAGTTTATCCTGGGAGTTTATCCTGGAAGTTTATCCTGTGTTTATCCTGACACTTTATCTTGAGGCTTCATCCTGAGAGTTTATCCTGAGAGTTTATCCTAAGAGTTTATCCTGAAAGTTTATCCTGAGAGTTTATTTTGAGAGTTTATCCTGAGAGTTTATCCTGAGAGTTCATCCTGAGACTTTATCCTGAGAGTTTATCCTAAGAGTTTATCCTGAAAGTTTATCCTGAGAGTTTATCTTGAGAGTTTATCCTGAGACTTTATCCTGAGAGTTTATCCTGAGAGTTTATTCTGAGAGTTTATTCTGAGAGTTTATCCTGAGAGTTTATCCTGAGAGTTTATCCTGAGAGTTTATCCTGAAAGTTTATCCTGAAAGTTCATCCTGAGAGTTTATTCTGGAAGTTTTTTTTCTGAAAGTTTATCCTGTGTTGTCTTGAGTTTGTAATGAGAGTTTATCCTGAGTTCACCTGAAATTTTATCCTGAGACTTTTTCCTGAGAATTTATCCTGAGAGTTTATCCTGAGAGTTTATCCTGAAAGTTTATCCTGAGAGTTTATTCTGTGTTTGTCCTGAGACTTTATCTTGAGGCTTCATCCTGAGAGTTTATCCTGTGTTTATCCTGAGAGTTTATCCTGAGAGATTATCCTCAGACTTTCTCTGAAAGTTTATCCTGAGACTTCATCCAGCGAGATTATCCTCAGACTTTCTCTGAAAGTTTATCCTGAGACTTTATCCTGAGAGTTTATCCTGAGAGTTTATCCTGAGAGTTTATCTTAAGAGTTTATCCTGAGAGTTTATCCTGAAAGTTTATCCTGAGACTTTATCCTGAGAGTTTATCCTGAGAGTTTATCCTGAGAGTTTATCCTGAGAGTTTATCCTGAAAGTTTATCCTGAAAGTTCATCCTGAGAGTTTATCCTGAAAGTTTAGCCTAAATGTTTATCCTGAGAGTTTATCCTGAGAGTTTATCCTGTAAAGTTTATCCTGAAAGTTCATCCTGAGAGTTTATTCTGGAAGTTTTTTTTCTGAAAGTTTATCCTGTGTTGTCTTGAGTTTGTAATGAGAGTTTATCCTGAGTTCACCTGAGATTTTATCCTGAGACTTTTTCCTGAGAGTTTATCCTGAGAGTTTATCCTGAGAGTTTATCCTGTAAGTTTATCCTGAGAGTTTATTCTGTGTTTGTCCTGAGACTTTATCTTGAGGCTTCATCCTGAGAGTTTATCCTGTGTTTATCCTGAGAGTTTATCCTGAGAGATTATCCTCAGACTTTCCCTGAAAGTTTATCCTGAGACTTCATCCTGCGAGATTATCCTAAGACTTTTTCTGAAAGTTTATCCTGAGACTTTATCCTGAGAGTTTATCCTGAGAGTTTATCCTGAGAGTTTATCTTGAGAGTTTATCCTGAGAGTTTATCCTGAAAGTTTATCCTGAGACTTTATCCTGAGAGTTTATCCTGAGAGTTTATCCTGAGTTGTCCTGAGATTTTATCCTGAGACTTTATCCTGAGACTTTATCCTGAGAGTTTATCCTGAGAGTTTCTCCTGAAAGTTTCTCCTGAGAGTTTATCCTGTGTTTATCCTGAGACTTTTTCCTGAGAGTTTATCCTGAGAGTTTATCCTGAAAGTTCATCCTGAAAGTTTATCCTGTGTTTTTCCTGAGAGTTCATCCTGAGAGATTTTCCTCAGACTTTCTTTGAAAGTTTATCCTGAGACTTTATCCTGAGAGTTTATCCTGAGAGTTTATCCTGAAAGTTTATCCTGGGAGATTATCCTGGAAGTTTATCCTGTGTTTATCCTGACACTTTATCTTGAGGCTTCATCCTGAGAGTTTATCCTGTGTTTATCCTGAGAGTTTATCCTGAGAGAATATTCGCAGACTTTCTCTGAAAGTTTATCCTGAGTCTTTATCCTGAGAGTTTATCCTGAGAGTTTATCCTGAATATTTTTTCCTGGGAGTTTATCCTGAAAGTTTATCCTGTTTTTATCCTGAGACTTTATCTTGAGGCTTCATCCTGAAAGTTTATCCTGTGTTGTCTTGAGTTTGTAATGAGAGTATATCCTGAGTTGTCCTGAGATTTTATCCTGAGACTTTATCCTGAGAGTTTATCCTGAAAGTTTATCCTAAGAGTTTATCCTGAAAGTTTATCCTGAGAGTTTATCTTGAGAGTTTATCCTGAGAGTTTATCCTAAGAGTTTATCCTGAAAGTTTATCCTGAGAGTTTATCTTGAGAGTTTATCCTGAGAGTTTATCCTGAGAGTTTATCCTGAGACTTTATCCTGAGAGTTTATCCTGAGACTTTACCCTGAAAGTTTATCCTGAGACTTTATCCTGAAAGTTTATCCTGAAAGTTCATCCTGAGAGTTTTTTTCTGAGAGTTTGTCCTGAAAGTTTATCCTGAGAGTTTATCCTGAGAGATTATCCTCAGACTTTCTCTGAAAGTTTGTCCTGAAAGTTTATCCTGAGAGTTTATCCTGTGTTTATCCTGAGAGTTTATCCTGAAAGTTTATCCTGAAAGTTTATCCTGAAAGTTCATCCTGAGAGTTTATCCTGAGAGTTTATCCTGAAAGTTTATCCTGGAAGTTTATCCTGAAAGTTTATCTTGTGTTGTCTGGAGTTTGTAATGAAAGTTTATCCTGAGTTGTCCTGAGATTTTATCCTGAGACTTCATCCTGAGAGTTTATCCTGAGAGTTTATGCTGAGAGTTTATTCTGAGAGTTTATCCTGAAATTTTGTTCTGAAAGTTCATCCTTAGAGTTTTTTCTGGAAGTTTTTTTCTGAAAGTTTATCCTGTGTTGTCTTGAGTTTGTAATGAGAGTTTATCCTGAGTTGTCCTGAGATTTTATCCTGAGACTTTATCCTGAGACTTTATCCTGAGAGTTTATCCTGAGAGTTTCTCCAGAAAGTTTCTCCTGAGAGTTTATCCTGTGTTTATCCTGAGACTTTATCCTGAGAGTTTCTCCTGAGAGTTTCTCCTGAAAGTTCATCCTGAAAGTTCATCCTGTGTTTATCCTGAGAGTTCATCCTGAGAGATTTTCCTCAGACTTTCTTTGAAAGTTTATCCTGAGACTTTATCCTGAGAGTTTATCCTGAGAGTTTATCCTAAGAGTTTATCCTGAAAGTTTATCCTGAGAGTTTATCTTGAGAGTTTATCCTGAGAGTTTATCCTAAGAGTTTATCCTGAAAGTTTATCCTGAGAGTTTATCTTGAGAGTTTATTCTGAGAGTTTATCCTGAGAGTTTATCCTGAGACTTTATCCTGAGAGTTTATCCTGAGACTTTACCCTGAAAGTTTATCCTGAGACTTTATCCTGAAAGTTTATCCTGAAAGTTCATCCTGAGAGTTTTTTCTGAGAGTTTGTCCTGAAAGTTTATCCTGAGAGTTTATCCCGTGTTTATCCTGAGAGTTTATCCTGAGAGATTATCCTGGAAGTTTATCCTGAAAGTTTATCTTGTGTTGTCTGGAGTTTGTAATGAAAGTTTATCCTGAGTTGTCCTGAGATTTTATCCTGAGACTTCATCCTGAGAGTTTATCCTGAGAGTTTATGCTGAGAGTTTCATCTGAGAGTTTATCCTGAAATTTTGTTCTGAAAGTTCATCCTTAGAGTTTTTTCTGGAAGTTTTTTTTCTGAAAGTTTATCCTGTGTTGTAGGAACCACAACGTGAGTTGCAGAGAGCCCGGCGAAATCATGTAACATTTTCTCACTGAACACATGACGTGATCTAATTAGCATAGAACGATTCGCCAATTCGCGCTGGTTCTAACGGTATACTTTTTATGGGATCATGTACCCTGTAAAGTAGTGAAAATCGGTAAAAAGTGATACGATGACGTCATATTTCTTTCATCTAGCCGCCATCGCTAAAAGTGAGTAATGAAAAATGCTAACATGAGAGACGTATTTCATCGAGTACTTATCGATTACAGTCAAACAAAACCTAGTGATACTAATATAAACGAATATGTTTATTATTCAACTATCGATGACGTCATCAGTGCTTTGATCTAGCCGCCCTCTGTCGCACTTTCTCTATGTGAGCGCGCGCTCGAATGCGCGGCGCCGTGCGGAATTAGAGCGCAATGTGAACGATGAACCCTACGAGCATTATATATTTTTGAAATCAGCTTCAAATGGACCACATTTATGAACTCATTGCTATACCATATCCAAATATTTGAAAATCTCTTTGTGGTCCCTACCTGTGTTGTCTTGAGTTTGTAATGAGAGTTTATCCTGAGTTGTCCTGAGATTTTATCCTGAGACTTTATCCTGAGACTTTATCCTGAGAGTTTATCCTGAGAGTTTCTCCTGAAAGTTTCTCCTGAGAGTTTATCCTGTGTTTATCCTGAGACTTTATCCTGAGAGTTTATCCTGAGAGTTTCTCCTGAAAGTTCATCCTGAAAGTTTCTCCTGTGTTTATCCTGAGAGTTCATCCTGAGAGATTTTCCTCAGACTTTCTTTGAAAGTTTATCCTGAGACTTTATCCTGAGAGTTTATCCTGAAAGTTTATCCTGGGAGTTTATCCTGGAAGTTTATCCTGTGTTTATCCTGACACTTTATCTTGAGGCTTCATCCTGAGAGTTTATCCTGAGAGTTTATCCTAAGAGTTTATCCTGAAAGTTTATCCTGAGAGTTTATTTCGAGAGTTTATCCTGAGAGTTCATCCTGAGACTTTATCCTGAGAGTTTATCCTAAGAGTTTATCCTGAAAGTTTATCCTGAGAGTTTATCTTGAGAGTTTATCCTGAAAGTTCCTCCTGAGAGTTTTTTTTCTGAGAGTTTGTCCTGAAAGTTTATCCTGAGAGTTTATCCTGAGAAATTATTCTCAGACTTTCTCTGAAAGTTTATCCTGAGTCTTTATCCTGAGAGTTTATCCTGAGAGTTTATCCTAAAAGTTTATCCTGGGAGTTTATCCTGAAAGTTTATCCTGTGTTTATCCTGAGACTTTATCTTGAAGCTTCATCCTGAAAGTTTATCCTGTGTTGTCTTGAGTTTGTAATGAAAGTATATCCTGAGTTGTCCTGATGAACCCTACGAGCATTATATATTTTTGAAATCAGCTTCAAATGGACCACATTTATGAACTCATTGCTATACCATATCCAAATATTTGAAAATCTCATTGTGGTCCCTACCTGTGTTGTCTTGAGTTTGTAATGAGAGTTTATCCTGAGTTGTCCTGAGATTTTATCCTGAGACTTTATCCTGAGACTTTATCCTGAGAGTTTATCCTGAGAGTTTCTCCTGAAAGTTTCTCCTGAGAGTTTATCCTGTGTTTATCCTGAGACTTTATCCTGAGAGTTTATCCTGAGAGTTTCTCCTGAAAGTTCATCCTGAAAGTTTCTCCTGTGTTTATCCTGAGAGTTCATCCTGAGAGATTTTCCTCAGACTTTCTTTGAAAGTTTATCCTGAGACTTTATCCTGAGAGTTTATCCTGAGAGTTTATCCTGAAAGTTTATCCTGGGAGTTTATCCTGGAAGTTTATCCTGTGTTTATCCTGACACTTTATCTTGAGGCTTCATCCTGAGAGTTTATCCTGAGAGTTTATCCTAAGAGTTTATCCTGAAAGTTTATCCTGAGAGTTTATTTTGAGAGTTTATCCTGAGAGTTTATCCTGAGAGTTCATCCTGAGACTTTATCCTGAGAGTTTATCCTAAGAGTTTATCCTGAAAGTTTATCCTGAGAGTTTATCTTGAGAGTTTATCCTGAAAGTTCATCCTGAGAGTTTTTTTTCTGATAGTTTGTCCTGAAAGTTTATCCTGAGAGTTTATCCTGAGAAATTATTCTCAGACTTTCTCTGAAAGTTTATCCTGAGAGTTTATCCTGAGAGATTATCCTGGAAGTTTATCCTGAAAGTTTATCCTGGGAGTTTATTCTGAAAGTTTATTTTATCCTGGGAGTTTATTCTGAGAGTTTATCCTGAAAGTTTATCCTGAGAGTTTATCTTGAGAGTTTATCCTGAGAGTTTATCCTAAGAGTTTATCCTGAAAGTTTATCCTGAGAGTTTATCTTGAGAGTTTAACCTGAGAGTTTATCCTGAGAGTTTATCCTGAGACTTTATCCTGAGAGTTTATCCTGAGACTTTACCCTGAAAGTTTATCCTGAGACTTTATCCTGAAAGTTTATCCTGAAAGTTCATCCTGAGAGTTTTTTTCTGAGAGTTTGTCCTGAAAGTTTATCCTGAGAGTTTATCCTGAGAGATTATCCTCAGACTTTCTCTGAAAGTTTGTCCTGAAAGTTTATCCTGAGAGTTTATCCTGTGTTTATCCTGAGAGTTTATCCTGAAAGTTTATCCTGAAAGTTTATCCTGAAAGTTCATCCTGAGAGTTTATCCTGAGAGTTTATCCTGAAAGTTTATCCTGGAAGTTTATCCTGAAAGTTTATCTTGTGTTGTCTGGAGTTTGTAATGAAAGTTTATCCTGAGTTGTCCTGAGATTTTATCCTGAGACTTCATCCTGAGAGTTTATCCTGAGAGTTTATGCTGAGAGTTTATTCTGAGAGTTTATCCTGAAATTTTGTTCTGAAAGTTCATCCTTAGAGTTTTTTCTGGAAGTTTTTTTTTTCTGAAAGTTTATCCTGTGTTGTCTTGAGTTTGTAATGAGAGTTTATCCTGAGTTGTCCTGAGATTTTATCCTGAGACTTTATCCTGAGACTTTATCCTGAGAGTTTATCCTGAGAGTTTCTCCAGAAAGTTTCTCCTGAGAGTTTATCCTGTGTTTATCCTGAGACTTTATCCTGAGAGTTTCTCCTGAGAGTTTCTCCTGAAAGTTCATCCTGAAAGTTTATCCTGTGTTTATCCTGAGAGTTCATCCTGAGAGATTTTCCTCAGACTTTCTTTGAAAGTTTATCCTGAGACTTTATCCTGAGAGTTTATCCTGAGAGTTTATCCTAAGAGTTTATCCTGAAAGTTTATCCTGAGAGTTTATCTTGAGAGTTTATCCTGAGAGTTTATCCTAAGAGTTTATCCTGAAAGTTTATCCTGAGAGTTTATCTTGAGAGTTTATTCTGAGAGTTTATCCTGAGACTTTATCCTGAGACTTTATCCTGAGAGTTTATCCTGAGACTTTACCCTGAAAGTTTATCCTGAGACTTTATCCTGAAAGTTTATCCTGAAAGTTCATCCTGAGAGTTTTTTTCTGAGAGTTTGTCCTGAAAGTTTATCCTGAGAGTTTATCCCGTGTTTATCCTGAGAGTTTATCCTGAGAGATTATCCTGGAAGTTTATCCTGAAAGTTTATCTTGTGTTGTCTGGAGTTTGTAATGAAAGTTTATCCTGAGTTGTCCTGAGATTTTATCCTGAGACTTCATCCTGAGAGTTTATCCTGAGAGTTTATGCTGAGAGTTTATTCTGAGAGTTTATCCTGAAATTTTGTTCTGAAAGTTCATCCTTAGAGTTTTTTCTGGAAGTTTTTTTTCTGAAAGTTTATCCTGTGTTGTAGGAACCACAACGTGAGTTGCAGAGAGCCCGGCGAAATCATGTAACATTTTCTCACTGAACACATGACGTGCTCTAATTAGCATAGAACGATTCGCCAAATCGCGCTGGTTCTAACGGTATACTTTTTATGGGATCATGTACCCTGTAAAGTAGTGAAAATCGGTAAAAAGTGATACGATGACGTCATATTTCTTTCATCTAGCCGCCATCGCTAAAAGTGAGTAGTGAAAAATGCTAACATGAGAGACGTATTTCATCGAGTACTTATCGATTACAGTCAAACAAAACCTAGTGATACTAATATAAACGAATATGTTTATTATTCAACTATCGATGACGTCATCAGTGCTTTGATCTAGCCGCCCTCTGTCGCACTTTCTCTATGTGAGCGCGCGCTCGAATGCGCGGCGCCGTGCGGAATTAGAGCGCAATGTGAACGATGAACCCTACGAGCATTATATATTTTTGAAATCAGCTTCAAATGGACCACATTTATGAACTCATTGCTATACCATATCCAAATATTTGAAAATCTCATTGTGGTCCCTACCTGTGTTGTCTTGAGTTTGTAATGAGAGTTTATCCTGAGTTGTCCTGAGATTTTATCCTGAGACTTTATCCTGAGACTTTATCCTGAGAGTTTATCCTGAGAGTTTCTCCTGAAAGTTTCTCCTGAGAGTTTATCCTGTGTTTATCCTGAAACTTTATCCTGAGACTTTATCCTGAGAGTTTCTCCTGAGAGTTTCTCCTGAAAGTTCATCCTGAAAGTTTATCCTGTGTTTATCCTGAGAGTTCATCCTGAGAGATTTTCCTCAGACTTTCTTTGAAAGTTTATCCTGAGACTTTATCCTGAGAGTTTATCCTGAGAGTTTATCCTAAGAGTTTATCCTGAAAGTTTATCCTGAGAGTTTATCTTGAGAGTTTATCCTGAGAGTTTATCCTAAGAGTTTATCCTGAAAGTTTATCCTGAGAGTTTATCTTGAGAGTTTATTCTGAGAGTTTATCCTGAGAGTTTATCCTGAGACTTTATCCTGAGAGTTTATCCTGAGACTTTACCCTGAAAGTTTATCCTGAGACTTTATCCTGAAAGTTTATCCTGAAAGTTCATCCTGAGAGTTTTTTTCTGAGAGTTTGTCCTGAAAGTTTATCCTGAGAGTTTATCCCGTGTTTATCCTGAGAGTTTATCCTGAGAGATTATCCTGGAAGTTTATCCTGAAAGTTTATCTTGTGTTGTCTGGAGTTTGTAATGAAAGTTTATCCTGAGTTGTCCTGAGATTTTATCCTGAGACTTCATCCTGAGAGTTTATCCTGAGAGTTTATGCTGAGAGTTTATTCTGAGAGTTTATCCTGAAATTTTGTTCTGAAAGTTCATCCTTAGAGTTTTTTCTGGAAGTTTTTTTTCTGAAAGTTTATCCTGTGTTGTAGGAACCACAACGTGAGTTGCAGAGAGCCCGGCGAAATCATGTAACATTTTCTCACTGAACACATGACGTGCTCTAATTAGCATAGAACGATTCGCCAATTCGCGCTGGTTCTAACGGTATACTTTTTATGGGATCATGTACCCTGTAAAGTAGTGAAAATCGGTAAAAAGTGATACGATGACGTCATATTTCTTTCATCTAGCCGCCATCGCTAAAAGTGAGTAGTGAAAAATGCTAACATGAGAGACGTATTTCATCGAGTACTTATCGATTACAGTCAAACAAAACCTAGTGATACTAATATAAACGAATATGTTTATTATTCAACTATCGATGACGTCATCAGTGCTTTGATCTAGCCGCCCTCTGTCGCACTTTCTCTATGTGAGCGCGCGCTCGAATGCGCGGCGCCGTGCGGAATTAGAGCGCAATGTGAACGATGAACCCTACGAGCATTATATATTTTCGAAATCAGCTTCAAATGGACCACATTTATGAACTCATTGCTATACCATATCCAAATATTTGAAAATCTCATTGTGGTCCCTACCTGTGTTGTCTTGAGTTTGTAATGAGAGTTTATCCTGAGTTGTCCTGAGATTTTATCCTGAGACTTTATCCTGAGACTTTATCCTGAGAGTTTATCCTGAGAGTTTCTCCTGAAAGTTTCTCCTGAGAGTTTATCCTGTGTTTATCCTGAAACTTTATCCTGAGAGTTTATCCTGAGAGTTTCTCCTGAAAGTTCATCCTGAAAGTTTCTCCTGTGTTTATCCTGAGAGTTCATCCTGAGAGATTTTCCTCAGACTTTCTTTGAAAGTTTATCCTGAGACTTTATCCTGAGAGTTTATCCTGAGAGTTTATCCTGAAAGTTTATCCTGGGAGTTTATCCTGGAAGTTTATCCTGTGTTTATCCTGACACTTTATCTTGAGGCTTCATCCTGAGAGTTTATCCTGAGAGTTTATCCTAAGAGTTTATCCTGAAAGTTTATTCTGAGAGTTTATTTTGAGAGTTTATCCTGAGAGTTTATCCTGAGAGTTCATCCTGAGACTTTATCCTGAGAGTTTATCCTAAGAGTTTATCCTGAAAGTTTATCCTGAGAGTTTATCTTGAGAGTTTATCCTGAGACTTTATCCTGAGAGTTTATCCTGAGAGTTTATTCTGAGAGTTTATTCTGAGAGTTTATCCTGAGAGTTTATCCTGAGAGTTTATTCTAAGAGTTTATCCTGAAAGTTTATCCTGAAAGTTCATCCTGAGAGTTTATTCTGGAAGTTTTTTTTTCTGAAAGTTTATCCTGTGTTGTCTTGAGTTTGTAATGAGAGTTTATCCTGAGTTCACCTGAAATTTTATCCTGAGACTTTTTCCTGAGAATTTATCCTGAGAGTTTATCCTGAGAGTTTATCCTGAAAGTTTATCCTGAGAGTTTATTCTGTGTTTGTCCTGAGACTTTATCTTGAGGCTTCATCCTGAGAGTTTATCCTGTGTTTATCCTGAGAGTTTATCCTGAGAGATTATCCTCAGACTTTCTCTGAAAGTTTATCCTGAGACTTCATCCAGCGAGACTATCCTCAGACTTTCTCTGAAAGTTTATCCTGAGACTTTATCCTGAGAGTTTATCCTGAGAGTTTATCCTGAGAGTTTATCTTAAGAGTTTATCCTGAGAGTTTATCCTGAAAGTTTATCCTGAGACTTTATCCTGAGAGTTTATCCTGAGAGTTTATCCTGAGAGTTTATCCTGAGAGTTTATCCTGAAAGTTTATCCTGAAAGTTCATCCTGAGAGTTTATCCTGAAAGTTTAGCCTAAATGTTTATCCTGAGAGTTTATCCTGAGAGTTTATCCTGTAAAGTTTATCCTGAAAGTTCATCCTGAGAGTTTATTCTGGAAGTTTTTTTTCTGAAAGTTTATCCTGTGTTGTCTTGAGTTTGTAATGAGAGTTTATCCTGAGTTCACCTGAGATTTTATCCTGAGACTTTTTTCCTGAGAGTTTATCCTGAGAGTTTATCCTGAGAGTTTATCCTGTAAGTTTATCCTGAGAGTTTATTCTGTGTTTGTCCTGAGACTTTATCTTGAGGCTTCATCCTGAGAGTTTATCCTGTGTTTATCCTGAGAGTTTATCCTGAGAGATTATCCTCAGACTTTCTCTGAAAGTTTATCCTGAGACTTCATCCTGCGAGATTATCCTCAGACTTTTTCTGAAAGTTTATCCTGAGACTTTATCCTGAGAGTTTATCCTGAGAGTTTATCCTGAGAGTTTATCTTGAGAGTTTATCCTGAGAGTTTATCCTGAAAGTTTATCCTGAGACTTTATCCTGAGAGTTTATCCTGAGAGTTTATCCTGAGTTGTCCTGAGATTTTATCCTGAGACTTTATCCTGAGACTTTATCCTGAGAGTTTATCCTGAGAGTTTCTCCTGAAAGTTTCTCCTGAGAGTTTATCCTGTGTTTATCCTGAGACTTTTTCCTGAGAGTTTATCCTGAGAGTTTATCCTGAAAGTTCATCCTGAAAGTTTATCCTGTGTTTTTCCTGAGAGTTCATCCTGAGAGATTTTCCTCAGACTTTCTTTGAAAGTTTATCCTGAGACTTTATCCTGAGAGTTTATCCTGCGAGTTTATCCTGAAAGTTTATCCTGGGAGATTATCCTGGAAGTTTATCCTGTGTTTATCCTGACACTTTATCTTGAGGCTTCATCCTGAGAGTTTATCCTGTGTTTATCCTGAGAGTTTATCCTGAGAGAATATTCGCAGACTTTCTCTGAAAGTTTATCCTGAGTCTTTATCCTGAGAGTTTATCCTGAGAGTTTATCCTGAAAGTTTATCCTGGGAGTTTATCCTGAAAGTTTATCCTGAAAGTTCATCCTGAGAGTTTTTTTCTGAGAGTTTGTCCTGAAAGTTTATCCTGAGAGTTTATCCTGAGAGATTATCCTCAGACTTTCTCTGAAAGTTTGTCCTGAAAGTTTATCCTGAGAGTTTATCCTGTGTTTATCCTGAGAGTTTATCCTGAAAGTTTATCCTGAGAGTTTATCCTGAAAGTTCATCCTGAGAGTTTATCCTGAGAGTTTATCCTGAAAGTTTATCCTGGAAGTTTATCCTGAAAGTTTATCTTGTGTTGTCTGGAGTTTGTAATGAAAGTTTATCCTGAGTTGTCCTGAGATTTTATCCTGAGACTTCATCCTGAGAGTTTATCCTGAGAGTTTATGCTGAGAGTTTATTCTGAGAGTTTATCCTGAAATTTTGTTCTGAAAGTTCATCCTTAGAGTTTTTTCTGGAAGTTTTTTTTCTGAAAGTTTATCCTGTGTTGTCTTGAGTTTGTAATGAGAGTTTATCCTGAGTTGTCCTGAGATTTTATCCTGAGACTTTATCCTGAGACTTTATCCTGAGAGTTTATCCTGAGAGTTTCTCCAGAAAGTTTCTCCTGAGAGTTTATCCTGTGTTTATCCTGAGACTTTATCCTGAGAGTTTCTCCTGAGAGTTTCTCCTGAAAGTTCATCCTGAAAGTTTATCCTGTGTTTATCCTGAGAGTTCATCCTGAGAGATTTTTCTCAGACTTTCTTTGAAAGTTTATCCTGAGACTTTATCCTGAGAGTTTATCCTGAGAGTTTATCCTAAGAGTTTATCCTGAAAGTTTATCCTGAGAGTTTATCTTGAGAGTTTATCCTGAGAGTTTATCCTAAGAGTTTATCCTGAAAGTTTATCCTGAGAGTTTATCTTGAGAGTTTATTCTGAGAGTTTATCCTGAGAGTTTATCCTGAGACTTTATCCTGAGAGTTTATCCTGAGACTTTACCCTGAAAGTTTATCCTGAGACTTTATCCTGAAAGTTTATCCTGAAAGTTCATCCTGAGAGTTTTTTTCTGAGAGTTTGTCCTGAAAGTTTATCCTGAGAGTTTATCCCGTGTTTATCCTGAGAGTTTATCCTGAGAGATTATCCTGGAAGTTTATCCTGAAAGTTTATCTTGTGTTGTCTGGAGTTTGTAATGAAAGTTTATCCTGAGTTGTCCTGAGATTTTATCCTGAGACTTCATCCTGAGAGTTTATCCTGAGAGTTTATGCTGAGAGTTTATTCTGAGAGTTTATCCTGAAATTTTGTTCTGAAAGTTCATCCTTAGAGTTTTTTCTGGAAGTTTTTTTTCTGAAAGTTTATCCTGTGTTGTAGGAACCACAACGTGAGTTGCAGAGAGCCCGGCGAAATCATGTAACATTTTCTCACTGAACACATGACGTGCTCTAATTAGCATAGAACGATTCGCCAATTCGCGCTGGTTCTAACGGTATACTTTTTATGGGATCATGTACCCTGTAAAGTAGTGAAAATCGGTAAAAAGTGATACGATGACGTCATATTTCTTTCATCTAGCCGCCATCGCTAAAAGTGAGTAATGAAAAATGCTAACATGAGAGACGTATTTCATCGAGTACTTATCGATTACAGTCAAACAAAACCTAGTGATACTAATATAAACGAATATGTTTGTTATTCAACTATCGATGACGTCATCAGTGCTTTGATCTAGCCGCCCTCTGTCGCACTTTCTCTATGTGAGCGCGCGCTCGAATGCGCGGCGCCGTGCGGAATTAGAGCGCAATGTGAACGATGAACCCTACGAGCATTATATATTTTTGAAATCAGCTTCAAATGGACCACATTTATGAACTCATTGCTATACCATATCCAAATATTTGAAAATCTCATTGTGGTCCCTACCTGTGTTGTCTTGAGTTTGTAATGAGAGTTTATCCTGAGTTGTCCTGAGATTTTATCCTGAGACTTTATCCTGAGACTTTATCCTGAGAGTTTATCCTGAGAGTTTCTCCTGAAAGTTTCTCCTGAGAGTTTATCCTGTGTTCATCCTGAAACTTTATCCTGAGAGTTTATCCTGAGAGTTTCTCCTGAAAGTTCATCCTGAAAGTTTCTCCTGTGTTTATCCTGAGAGTTCATCCTGAGAGATTTTCCTCAGACTTTCTTTGAAAGTTTATCCTGAGACTTTATCCTGAGAGTTTATCCTGAGAGTTTATCCTGAAAGTTTATCCTGGGAGTTTATCCTGGAAGTTTATCCTGTGTTTATCCTGACACTTTATCTTGAGGCTTCATCCTGAGAGTTTATCCTGAGAGTTTATCCTAAGAGTTTATCCTGAAAGTTTATTCTGAGAGTTTATTTTGAGAGTTTATCCTGAGAGTTTATCCTGAGAGTTCATCCTGAGACTTTATCCTGAGAGTTTATCCTGAGACTTTACCCTGAAAGTTTATCCTGAGACTTTATCCTGAAAGTTTATCCTGAAAGTTCATCCTGAGAGTTTTTTTCTGAGAGTTTGTCCTGAAAGTTTATCCTGAGAGTTTATCCCGTGTTTATCCTGAGAGTTTATCCTGAGAGATTATCCTGGAAGTTTATCCTGAAAGTTTATCTTGTGTTGTCTGGAGTTTGTAATGAAAGTTTATCCTGAGTTGTCCTGAGATTTTATCCTGAGACTTCATCCTGAGAGTTTATCCTGAGAGTTTATGCTGAGAGTTTATTCTGAAAGTTTATCCTGAAATTTTGTTCTGAAAGTTCATCCTTAGAGTTTTTTCTGGAAGTTTTTTTTCTGAAAGTTTATCCTGTGTTGTAGGAACCACAACGTGAGTTGCAGAGAGCCCGGCGAAATCATGTAACATTTTCTCACTGAACACATGACGTGCTCTAATTAGCATAGAACGATTCGCCAATTCGCGCTGGTTCTAACGGTATACTTTTTATGGGATCATGTACCCTGTAAAGTAGTGAAAATCGGTAAAAAGTGATACGATGACGTCATATTTCTTTCATCTAGCCGCCATCGCTAAAAGTGAGTAATGAAAAATGCTAACATGAGAGACGTATTTCATCGAGTACTTATCGATTACAGTCAAACAAAACCTAGTGATACTAATATAAACGAATATGTTTATTATTCAACTATCGATGACGTCATCAGTGCTTTGATCTAGCCGCCCTCTGTCGCACTTTCTCTATGTGAGCGCGCGCTCGAATGCGCGGCGCCGTGCGGAATTAGAGCGCAATGTGAACGATGAACCCTACGAGCATTATATATTTTTGAAATCAGCTTCAAATGGACCACATTTATGAACTCATTGCTATACCATATCCAAATATTTGAAAATCTCATTGTGGTCCCTACCTGTGTTGTCTTGAGTTTGTAATGAGAGTTTATCCTGAGTTGTCCTGAGATTTTATCCTGAGACTTTATCCTGAGACTTTATCCTGAGAGTTTATCCTGAGAGTTTCTCCTGAAAGTTTCTCCTGAGAGTTTATCCTGTGTTTATCCTGAAACTTTATCCTGAGAGTTTATCCTGAGAGTTTCTCCTGAAAGTTCATCCTGAAAGTTTCTCCTGTGTTTATCCTGAGAGTTCATCCTGAGAGATTTTCCTCAGACTTTCTTTGAAAGTTTATCCTGAGACTTTATCCTGAGAGTTTATCCTGAGAGTTTATCCTGAAAGTTTATCCTGGGAGTTTATCCTGGAAGTTTATCCTGTGTTTATCCTGACACTTTATCTTGAGGCTTCATCCTGAGAGTTTATCCTGAGAGTTTATCCTAAGAGTTTATCCTGAAAGTTTATTCTGAGAGTTTATTTTGAGAGTTTATCCTGAGAGTTTATCCTGAGAGTTCATCCTGAGACTTTATCCTGAGAGTTTATCCTAAGAGTTTATCCTGAAAGTTTATCCTGAGAGTTTATCTTGAGAGTTTATCCTGAGACTTTATCCTGAGAGTTTATCCTGAGAGTTTATTCTGAGAGTTTATTCTGAGAGTTTATCCTGAGAGTTTATCCTGAGAGTTTATCCTGAGAGTTTATCCTGAAAGTTTATCCTGAAAGTTCATCCTGAGAGTTTATTCTGTAAGTTTTTTTTCTGAAAGTTTATCCTGTGTTGTCTTGAGTTTGTAATGAGAGTTTATCCTGAGTTCACCTGAAATTTTATCCTGAGACTTTTTCCTGAGACTTTATCCTGAGAGTTTATCCTGAGAGTTTATCCTGAAAGTTTATCCTGAGAGTTTATTCTGTGTTTGTCCTGAGACTTTATCTTGAGGCTTCATCCTGAGAGTTTATCCTGTGTTTATCCTGAGAGTTTATCCTGAGAGATTATCCTCAGACTTTCTCTGAAAGTTTATCCTGAGACTTCATCCAGCGAGATTATCCTCAGACTTTCTCTGAAAGTTTATCCTGAGACTTTATCCTGAGAGTTTATCCTGAGAGTTTATCCTGAGAGTTTATCTTAAGAGTTTATCCTGAGAGTTTATCCTGAAAGTTTATCCTGAGACTTTATCCTGAGAGTTTATCCTGAGAGTTTATCCTGAGAGTTTATCCTGAGAGTTTATCCTGAAAGTTTATCCTGAAAGTTCATCCTGAGAGTTTATCCTGAAAGTTTAGCCTAAATGTTTATCCTGAGAGTTTATCCTGAGAGTTTATCCTGTAAAGTTTATCCTGAAAGTTCATCCTGAGAGTTTATTCTGGAAGTTTTTTTTCTGAAAGTTTATCCTGTGTTGTCTTGAGTTTGTAATGAGAGTTTATCCTGAGTTCACCTGAGATTTTATCCTGAGACTTTTTTCCTGAGAGTTTATCCTGAGAGTTTATCCTGAGAGTTTATCCTGTAAGTTTATCCTGAGAGTTTATTCTGTGTTTGTCCTGAGACTTTATCTTGAGGCTTCATCCTGAGAGTTTATCCTGTGTTTATCCTGAGAGTTTATCCTGAGAGATTATCCTCAGACTTTCTCTGAAAGTTTATCCTGAGACTTCATCCTGCGAGATTATCCTCAGACTTTTTCTGAGAGTTTATCCTGAGACTTTATCCTGAGAGTTTATCCTGAGAGTTTATCCTGAGAGTTTATCTTGAGAGTTTATCCTGAGAGTTTATCCTGAAAGTTTATCCTGAGACTTTATCCTGAGAGTTTATCCTGAGAGTTTATCCTGAGTTGTCCTGAGATTTTATCCTGAGACTTTATCCTGAGACTTTATCCTGAGAGTTTATCCTGAGAGTTTCTCCTGAAAGTTTCTCCTGAGAGTTTATCCTGTGTTTATCCTGAGACTTTTTCCTGAGAGTTTATCCTGAGAGTTTATCCTGAAAGTTCATCCTGAAAGTTTATCCTGTGTTTTTCCTGAGAGTTCATCCTGAGAGATTTTCCTCAGACTTTCTTTGAAAGTTTATCCTGAGACTTTATCCTGAGAGTTTATCCTGCGAGTTTATCCTGAAAGTTTA
Source organism: Rhabditoides inermis (assembly GCA_963966185.1). Classification (NCBI taxonomy): domain Eukaryota; kingdom Metazoa; phylum Nematoda; class Chromadorea; order Rhabditida; family Rhabditidae; genus Rhabditoides; species Rhabditoides inermis. The sequence continues at coordinate 1,328,093 of CAWZYM010000295.1, read as the reverse complement.
TCCTGGGAGATTATCCTGGAAGTTTATCCTGTGTTTATCCTGACACTTTATCTTGAGGCTTCATCCTGAGAGTTTATCCTGTGTTTATCCTGAGAGTTTATCCTGAGAGAATATTCGCAGACTTTCTCTGAAAGTTTATCCTGAGTCTTTATCCTGAGAGTTTATCCTGAGAGTTTATCCTGAAAGTTTATCCTGGGAGTTTATCCTGAAAGTTTATCCTGTTTTTATCCTGAGACTTTATCTTGAGGCTTCATCCTGAAAGTTTATCCTGTGTTGTCTTGAGTTTGTAATGAGAGTATATCCTGAGTTGTCCTGAGATTTTATCCTGAGACTTTATCCTGAGAGTTTATCCTGAAAGTTTATCCTAAGAGTTTATCCTGAAAGTTTATCCTGAGAGTTTGTCTTGAGAGTTTATCCTGAGAGTTTATCCTAAGAGTTTATCCTGAAAGTTTATCCTGAGAGTTTATCTTGAGAGTTTATCCTGAGAGTTTATCCTGAGAGTTTATCCTGAGACTTTGTCCTGAGAGTTTATCCTGAGACTTTACCCTGAAAGTTTATCCTGAGACTTTATCCTGAAAGTTTATCCTGAAAGTTCATCCTGAGAGTTTTTTTCTGAGAGTTTGTCCTGAAAGTTTATCCTGAGAGTTTATCCTGAGAGATTATCCTCAGACTTTCTCTGAAAGTTTGTCCTGAAAGTTTATCCTGAGAGTTTATCCTGTGTTTATCCTGAGACTTTATCCTGAGAGTTTCTCCTGAGAGTTTCTCCTGAAAGTTCATCCTGAAAGTTTATCCTGTGTTTATCCTGAGAGTTCATCCTGAGAGATTTTCCTCAGACTTTCTTTGAAAGTTTATCCTGAGACTTTATCCTGAGAGTTTATCCTGAGAGTTTATCCTTAGAGTTTATCCTGAAAGTTTATCCTGAGAGTTTATCTTGAGAGTTTATCCTGAGAGTTTATCCTGAGAGTTTATCCTGAAAGTTTATCCTGAGAGTTTATCTTGAGAGTTTATTCTGAGAGTTTATCCTGAGAGTTTATCCTGAGACTTTATCCTGAGAGTTTATCCTGAGACTTTACCCTGAAAGTTTATCCTGAGACTTTATCCTGAAAGTTTATCCTGAAAGTTCATCCTGAGAGTTTTTTTCTGAGAGTTTGTCCTGAAAGTTTATCCTGAGAGTTTATCCCGTGTTTATCCTGAGAGTTTATCCTGAGAGATTATCCTGGAAGTTTATCCTGAAAGTTTATCTTGTGTTGTCTGGAGTTTGTAATGAAAGTTTATCCTGAGTTGTCCTGAGATTTTATCCTGAGACTTCATCCTGAGAGTTTATCCTGAGAGTTTATGCTGAGAGTTTATTCTGAGAGTTTATCCTGAAATTTTGTTCTGAAAGTTCATCCTTAGAGTTTTTTCTGGAAGTTTTTTTTCTGAAAGTTTATCCTGTGTTGTAGGAACCACAACGTGAGTTGCAGAGAGCCCGGCGAAATCATGTAACATTTTCTCACTGAACACATGACGTGCTCTAATTAGCATAGAACGATTCGCCAATTCGCGCTGGTTCTAACGGTATACTTTTTATGGGATCATGTACCCTGTAAAGTAGTGAAAATCGGTAAAAAGTGATACGATGACGTCATATTTCTTTCATCTAGCCGCCATCGCTAAAAGTGAGTAATGAAAAATGCTAACATGAGAGACGTATTTCATCGAGTACTTATCGATTACAGTCAAACAAAACCTAGTGATACTAATATAAACGAATATGTTTATTATTCAACTATCGATGACGTCATCAGTGCTTTGATCTAGCCGCCCTCTGTCGCACTTTCTCTATGTGAGCGCGCGCTCGAATGCGCGGCGCCGTGCGGAATTAGAGCGCAATGTGAACGATGAACCCTACGAGCATTATATATTTTTGAAATCAGCTTCAAATGGACCACATTTATGAACTCATTGCTATACCATATCCAAATATTTGAAAATCTCATTGTGGTCCCTACCTGTGTTGTCTTGAGTTTGTAATGAGAGTTTATCCTGAGTTGTCCTGAGATTTTATCCTGAGACTTTATCCTGAGACTTTATCCTGAGAGTTTATCCTGAGAGTTTCTCCTGAAAGTTTCTCCTGAGAGTTTATCCTGTGTTTATCCTGAGACTTTATCCTGAGAGTTTATCCTGAGAGTTTCTCCTGAAAGTTCATCCTGAAAGTTTCTCCTGTGTTTATCCTGAGAGTTCATCCTGAGAGATTTTCCTCAGACTTTCTTTGAAAGTTTATCCTGAGACTTTATCCTGAGAGTTTATCCTGAGAGTTTATCCTGAAAGTTTATCCTGGCAGTTTATCCTGGAAGTTTATCCTGTGTTTATCCTGACACTTTATCTTGAGGCTTCATCCTGAGAGTTTATCCTGAGAGTTTATCCTAAGAGTTTATCCTGAAAGTTTATCCTGAGAGTTTATTTTGAGAGTTTATCCTGAGAGTTTATCCTGAGAGTTCATCCTGAGACTTTATCCTGAGAGTTTATCCTAAGAGTTTATCCTGAAAGTTTATCCTGAGAGTTTATCTTGAGAGTTTATCCTGAAAGTTCCTCCTGAGAGTTTTTTTTTCTGAGAGTTTGTCCTGAAAGTTTATCCTGAGAGTTTATCCTGAGAAATTATTCTCAGACTTTCTCTGAAAGTTTATCCTGAGTCTTTATCCTGAGAGTTTATCCTGAGAGTTTATCCTAAAAGTTTATCCTGGGAGTTTATCCTGAAAGTTTATCCTGTGTTTATCCTGAGACTTTATCTTGAGGCTTCATCCTGAAAGTTTATCCTGTGTTGTCTTGAGTTTGTAATGAAAGTATATCCTAAGTTGTCCTGATGAACCCTACGAGCATTATATATTTTTGAAATCAGCTTCAAATGGACCACATTTATGAACTCATTGCTATACCATATCCAAATATTTGAAAATCTCATTGTGGTCCCTACCTGTGTTGTCTTGAGTTTGTAATGAGAGTTTATCCTGAGTTGTCCTGAGATTTTATCCTGAGACTTTATCCTGAGACTTTATCCTGAGAGTTTATCCTGAGAGTTTCTCCTGAAAGTTTCTCCTGAGAGTTTATCCTGTGTTTATCCTGAGACTTTATCCTGAGAGTTTATCCTGAGAGTTTCTCCTGAAAGTTCATCCTGAAAGTTTCTCCTGTGTTTATCCTGAGAGTTCATCCTGAGAGATTTTCCTCAGACTTTCTTTGAAAGTTTATCCTGAGACTTTATCCTGAGAGTTTATCCTGAGAGTTTATCCTGAAAGTTTATCCTGGGAGTTTATCCTGGAAGTTTATCCTGTGTTTATCCTGACACTTTATCTTGAGGCTTCATCCTGAGAGTTTATCCTGAGAGTTTATCCTAAGAGTTTATCCTGAAAGTTTATCCTGAGAGTTTATTTTGAGAGTTTATCCTGAGAGTTTATCCTGAGAGTTCATCCTGAGACTTTATCCTGAGAGTTTCTCCTAAGAGTTTATCCTGAAAGTTTATCCTGAGAGTTTATCTTGAGAGTTTATCCTGAAAGTTCATCCTGAGAGTTTTTTTTTCTGAGAGTTTGTCCTGAAAGTTTATCCTGAGAGTTTATCCTGAGAAATTATTCTCAGACTTTCTCTGAAAGTTTATCCTGAGTCTTTATCCTGAGAGTTTATCCTGAGAGTTTATCCTAAAAGTTTATCCTGGGAGTTTATCCTGAAAGTTTATCCTGTGTTTATCCTGAGACTTTATCTTGAGGCTTCATCCTGAAAGTTTATCCTGTGTTGTCTTGAGTTTGTAATGAAAGTATATCCTGAGTTGTCCTGAGATTTTATCCTGAGACTTTATTCTGAGAGTTTATGCTGAGAGTTTATTCTGAGAGTTTTTCCAACACAGGATAAACTTTCAGAAAAAAAACTTCCAGAAAAAAACTCTAAGGATGAACTTTCAGAACAAAATTTCATCCTGAGAGTTTATCCTGAGAGATTATCCTCAGACTTTCTCTGAAAGTTTGTCCTGAAAGTTTATCCTGAGAGTTTATCCTGTGTTTATCCTGAGAGTTTATCCTGAAAGTTTATCCTGAAAGTTTATCCTGAAAGTTCATCCTGAGAGTTTATCCTGAGAGTTTATCCTGAAAGTTTATCCTGGAAGTTTATCCTGAAAGTTTATCTTGTGTTGTCTGGAGTTTGTAATGAAAGTTTATCCTGAGTTGTCCTGAGATTTTATCCTGAGACTTCATCCTGAGAGTTTATCCTGAGAGTTTATGCTGAGAGTTTATTCTGAGAGTTTATCCTGAAATTTTGTTCTGAAAGTTCATCCTTAGAGTTTTTTCTGGAAGTTTTTTTTCTGAAAGTTTATCCTGTGTTGTCTTGAGTTTGTAATGAGAGTTTATCCTGAGTTGTCCTGAGATTTTATCCTGAGACTTTATCCTGAGACTTTATCCTGAGAGTTTATCCTGAGAGTTTCTCCAGAAAGTTTCTCCTGAGAGTTTATCCTGTGTTTATCCTGAGACTTTATCCTGAGAGTTTCTCCTGAGAGTTTCTCCTGAAAGTTCATCCTGAAAGTTTATCCTGTGTTTATCCTGAGAGTTCATCCTGAGAGATTTTCCTCAGACTTTCTTTGAAAGTTTATCCTGAGACTTTATCCTGAGAGTTTATCCTGAGAGTTTATCCTAAGAGTTTATCCTGAAAGTTTATCCTGAGAGTTTATCTTGAGAGTTTATCCTGAGAGTTTATCCTAAGAGTTTATCCTGAAAGTTTATCCTGAGAGTTTATCTTGAGAGTTTATCTTGAGAGTTTATTCTGAGAGTTTATCCTGAGAGTTTATCCTGAGACTTCATCCTGAGAGTTTATCCTGAGACTTTACCCTGAAAGTTTATCCTGAGACTTTATCCTGAAAGTTTATCCTGAAAGTTCATCCTGAGAGTTTTTTTCTGAGAGTTTGTCCTGAAAGTTTATCCTGAGAGTTTATCCTGTGTTTATCCTGAGAGTTTATCCTGAGAGATTATCCTGGAAGTTTATCCTGAAAGTTTATCTTGTGTTGTCTGGAGTTTGTAATGAAAGTTTATCCTGAGTTGTCCTGAGATTTTATCCTGAGACTTCATCCTGAGAGTTTATCCTGAGGGTTTATGCTGAGAGTTTATTCTGAGAGTTTATCCTGAAATTTTGTTCTGAAAGTTCATCCTTAGAGTTTTTTCTGGAAGTTTTTTTTCTGAAAGTTTATCCTGTGTTGTAGGAACCACAACGTGAGTTGCAGAGAGCCCGGCGAAATCATGTAACATTTTCTCACTGAACACATGACGTGCTCTAATTAGCATAGAACGATTCGCCAATTCGCGCTGGTTCTAACGGTATACTTTTTATGGGATCATGTACCCTGTAAAGTAGTGAAAATCGGTAAAAAGTGATACGATGACGTCATATTTCTTTCATCTAGCCGCCATCGCTAAAAGTGAGTAATGAAAAATGCTAACATGAGAGACGTATTTCATCGAGTACTTATCGATTACAGTCAAACAAAACCTAGTGATACTAATATAAACGAATATGTTTATTATTCAACTATCGATGACGTCATCAGTACTTTGATCTAGCCGCCCTCTGTCGCACTTTCTCTATGTGAGCGCGCGCTCGAATGCGCGGCGCCGTGCGGAATTAGAGCGCAATGTGAACGATGAACCCTACGAGCATTATATATTTTTGAAATCAGCTTCAAATGGACCACATTTATGAACTCATTGCTATACCATATCCAAATATTTGAAAATCTCATTGTGGTCCCTACCTGTGTTGTCTTGAGTTTGTAATGAGAGTTTATCCTGAGTTGTCCTGAGATTTTATCCTGAGACTTTATCCTGAGACTTTATCCTGAGAGTTTATCCTGAGAGTTTCTCCTGAAAGTTTCTCCTGAGAGTTTATCCTGTGTTTATCCTGAGACTTTATCCTGAGAGTTTATCCTGAGAGTTTCTCCTGAAAGTTCATCCTGAAAGTTTCTCCTGTGTTTATCCTGAGAGTTCATCCTGAGAGATTTTCCTCAGACTTTCTTTGAAAGTTTATCCTGAGACTTTATCCTGAGAGTTTATCCTGAGAGTTTATCCTGAAAGTTTATCCTGGGAGTTTATCCTGGAAGTTTATCCTGTGTTTATCCTGACACTTTATCTTGAGGCTTCATCCTGAGAGTTTATCCTGAGAGTTTATCCTAAGAGTTTATCCTGAAAGTTTATCCTGAGAGTTTATTTTGAGAGTTTATCCTGAGAGTTTATCCTGAGAGTTCATCCTGAGACTTTATCCTGAGAGTTTATCCTAAGAGTTTATCCTGAAAGTTTATCCTGAGAGTTTATCTTGAGAGTTTATCCTGAAAGTTCATCCTGAGAGTTTTTTTTCTGAGAGTTTGTCCTGAAAGTTTATCCTGAGAGTTTATCCTGAGAAATTATTCTCAGACTTTCTCTGAAAGTTTATCCTGAGTCTTTATCCTGAGAGTTTATCCTGAGAGTTTATCCTAAAAGTTTATCCTGGGAGTTTATCCTGAAAGTTTATCCTGTGTTTATCCTGAGACTTTATCTTGAGGCTTCATCCTGAAAGTTTATCCTGTGTTGTCTTGAGTTTGTAGTGAAAGTATATCCTGAGTTGTCCTGAGAACCCTACGAGCATTATATATTTTTGAAATCAGCTTCAAATGGACCACATTTATGAACTCATTGCTATACCATATCCAAATATTTGAAAATCTCATTGTGGTCCCTACCTGTGTTGTCTTGAGTTTGTAATGAGAGTTTATCCTGAGTTGTCCTGAGATTTTATCCTGAGACTTTATCCTGAGACTTTATCCTGAGAGTTTATCCTGAGAGTTTCTCCTGAAAGTTTCTCCTGAGAGTTTATCCTGTGTTTATCCTGAGACTTCATCCTGAGAGTTTATCCTGAGAGTTTCTCCTGAAAGTTCATCCTGAAAGTTTCTCCTGTGTTTATCCTGAGAGTTCATCCTGAGAGATTTTCCTCAGACTTTCTTTGAAAGTTTATCCTGAGACTTTATCCTGAGAGTTTATCCTGAGAGTTTATCCTGAAAGTTTATCCTGGGAGTTTATCCTGGAAGTTTATCCTGTGTTTATCCTGACACTTTATCTTGAGGCTTCATCCTGAGAGTTTATCCTGAGAGTTTATCCTAAGAGTTTATCCTGAAAGTTTATCCTGAGAGTTTATTTTGAGAGTTTATCCTGAGAGTTTATCCTGAGAGTTCATCCTGAGACTTTATCCTGAGAGTTTATCCTAAGAGTTTATCCTGAAAGTTTATCCTGAGAGTTTATCTTGAGAGTTTATCCTGAAAGTTCATCCTGAGAGTTTTTTTTCTGAGAGTTTGTCCTGAAAGTTTATCCTGAGAGTTTATCCTGAGAAATTATTCTCAGACTTTCTCTGAAAGTTTATCCTGAAAGTTTATCCTGGGAGTTTATCCTGGAAGTTTATCCTGTGTTTATCCTGACACTTTATCTTGAGGCTTCATCCTGAGAGTTTATCCTGTGTTTATCCTGAGAGTTTATCCTGAGAGATTATTCTCAGACTTTCTCTGAAAGTTTATCCTGAGTCTTCATCCTGAGAGTTTATCCTGAGTCTTCATCCTGAGAGTTTATCCTGAGAGTTTATCCTGAAAGTTTATCCTGGGAGTTTATCCTGAGATTTTATCCTGAGACTTTATCCTGAGACTTTATCCTGAGAGTTTATCCTGAGAGTTTCTCCTGAAAGTTTCTCCTGAGAGTTTATCCTGTGTTTATCCTGAGACTTTATCCTGAGAGTTTATCCTGAGAGTTTCTCCTGAAAGTTCATCCTGAAAGTTTCTCCTGTGTTTATCCTGAGAGTTCATCCTGAGAGATTTTCCTCAGACTTTCTTTGAAAGTTTATCCTGAGACTTTATCCTGAGAGTTTATCCTGAGAGTTTATCCTGAAAGTTTATCCTGGGAGTTTATCCTGGAAGTTTATCTTGAGAGTTTATCCTGACACTTTATCTTGAGGCTTCATCCTGAGAGTTTATCCTGAGAGTTTATCCTAAGAGTTTATCCTGAAAGTTTATCCTGAGAGTTTATTTTGAGAGTTTATCCTGAGAGTTTATCCTGAGAGTTCATCCTGAGACTTTATCCTGAGAGTTTATCCTAAGAGTTTATCCTGAAAGTTTATCCTGAGAGTTTATCTTGAGAGTTTATCCTGAAAGTTCATCCTGAGATTTTTTTTTCTGAGAGTTTGTCCTGAAAGTTTATCCTGAGAGTTTATCCTGAGAAATTATTCTCAGACTTTCTCTGAAAGTTTATCCTGAGTCTTTATCCTGAGAGTTTATCCTGAGAGTTTATCCTAAAAGTTTATCCTGGGAGTTTATCCTGAAAGTTTATCCTGTGTTTATCCTGAGACTTTATCTTGAGGCTTCATCCTGAAAGTTTATCCTGTGTTGTCTTGAGTTTGTAGTGAAAGTATATCCTGAGTTGTCCTGAGAACCCTACGAGCATTATATATTTTTGAAATCAGCTTCAAATGGACCACATTTATGAACTCATTGCTATACCATATCCAAATATTTGAAAATCTCATTGTGGTCCCTACCTGTGTTGTCTTGAGTTTGTAATGAGAGTTTATCCTGAGTTGTCCTGAGATTTTATCCTGAGACTTTATCCTGAGACTTTATCCTGAGAGTTTATCCTGAGAGTTTCTCCTGAAAGTTTCTCCTGAGAGTTTATCCTGTGTTTATCCTGAGACTTCATCCTGAGAGTTTATCCTGAGAGTTTCTCCTGAAAGTTCATCCTGAAAGTTTCTCCTGTGTTTATCCTGAGAGTTCATCCTGAGAGATTTTCCTCAGACTTTCTTTGAAAGTTTATCCTGAGACTTTATCCTGAGAGTTTATCCTGAGAGTTTATCCTGAAAGTTTATCCTGGGAGTTTATCCTGGAAGTTTATCCTGTGTTTATCCTGACACTTTATCTTGAGGCTTCATCCTGAGAGTTTATCCTGAGAGTTTATCCTAAGAGTTTATCCTGAAAGTTTATCCTGAGAGTTTATTTTGAGAGTTTATCCTGAGAGTTTATCCTGAGAGTTCATCCTGAGACTTTATCCTGAGAGTTTATCCTAAGAGTTTATCCTGAAAGTTTATCCTGAGAGTTTATCTTGAGAGTTTATCCTGAAAGTTCATCCTGAGAGTTTTTTTTCTGAGAGTTTGTCCTGAAAGTTTATCCTGAGAGTTTATCCTGAGAAATTATTCTCAGACTTTCTCTGAAAGTTTATCCTGAAAGTTTATCCTGGGAGTTTATCCTGGAAGTTTATCCTGTGTTTATCCTGACACTTTATCTTGAGGCTTCATCCTGAGAGTTTATCCTGTGTTTATCCTGAGAGTTTATCCTGAGAGATTATTCTCAGACTTTCTCTGAAAGTTTATCCTGAGTCTTCATCCTGAGAGTTTATCCTGAGTCTTCATCCTGAGAGTTTATCCTGAGAGTTTATCCTGAAAGTTTATCCTGGGAGTTTATCCTGAGATTTTATCCTGAGACTTTATCCTGAGACTTTATCCTGAGAGTTTATCCTGAGAGTTTCTCCTGAAAGTTTCTCCTGAGAGTTTATCCTGTGTTTATCCTGAGACTTTATCCTGAGAGTTTATCCTGAGAGTTTCTCCTGAAAGTTCATCCTGAAAGTTTCTCCTGTGTTTATCCTGAGAGTTCATCCTGAGAGATTTTCCTCAGACTTTCTTTGAAAGTTTATCCTGAGACTTTATCCTGAGAGTTTATCCTGAGAGTTTATCCTGAAAGTTTATCCTGGGAGTTTATCCTGGAAGTTTATCTTGAGAGTTTATCCTGACACTTTATCTTGAGGCTTCATCCTGAGAGTTTATCCTGAGAGTTTATCCTAAGAGTTTATCCTGAAAGTTTATCCTGAGAGTTTATTTTGAGAGTTTATCCTGAGAGTTTATCCTGAGAGTTCATCCTGAGACTTTATCCTGAGAGTTTATCCTAAGAGTTTATCCTGAAAGTTTATCCTGAGAGTTTATCTTGAGAGTTTATCCTGAAAGTTCATCCTGAGAGTTTTTTTTCTGAGAGTTTGTCCTGAAAGTTTATCCTGAGAGTTTATCCTGAGAAATTATTCTCAGACTTTCTCTGAAAGTTTATCCTGAGTCTTTATCCTGAGAGTTTATCCTGAGAGTTTATCCTAAAAGTTTATCCTGGGAGTTTATCCTGAAAGTTTATCCTGTGTTTATCCTGAGACTTTATCTTGAGGCTTCATCCTGAAAGTTTATCCTGTGTTGTCTTGAGTTTGTAGTGAAAGTATATCCTGAGTTGTCCTGAGAACCCTACGAGCATTATATATTTTTGAAATCAGCTTCAAATGGACCACATTTATGAACTCATTGCTATACCATATCCAAATATTTGAAAATCTCATTGTGGTCCCTACCTGTGTTGTCTTGAGTTTGTAATGAGAGTTTATCCTGAGTTGTCCTGAGATTTTATCCTGAGACTTTATCCTGAGACTTTATCCTGAGAGTTTATCCTGAGAGTTTCTCCTGAAAGTTTCTCCTGAGAGTTTATCCTGTGTTTATCCTGAGACTTCATCCTGAGAGTTTATCCTGAGAGTTTCTCCTGAAAGTTCATCCTGAAAGTTTCTCCTGTGTTTATCCTGAGAGTTCATCCTGAGAGATTTTCCTCAGACTTTCTTTGAAAGTTTATCCTGAGACTTTATCCTGAGAGTTTATCCTGAGAGTTTATCCTGAAAGTTTATCCTGGGAGTTTATCCTGGAAGTTTATCCTGTGTTTATCCTGACACTTTATCTTGAGGCTTCATCCTGAGAGTTTATCCTGAGAGTTTATCCTAAGAGTTTATCCTGAAAGTTTATCCTGAGAGTTTATTTTGAGAGTTTATCCTGAGAGTTTATCCTGAGAGTTCATCCTGAGACTTTATCCTGAGAGTTTATCCTAAGAGTTTATCCTGAAAGTTTATCCTGAGAGTTTATCTTGAGAGTTTATCCTGAAAGTTCATCCTGAGAGTTTTTTTTCTGAGAGTTTGTCCTGAAAGTTTATCCTGAGAGTTTATCCTGAGAAATTATTCTCAGACTTTCTCTGAAAGTTTATCCTGAAAGTTTATCCTGGGAGTTTATCCTGGAAGTTTATCCTGTGTTTATCCTGACACTTTATCTTGAGGCTTCATCCTGAGAGTTTATCCTGTGTTTATCCTGAGAGTTTATCCTGAGAGATTATTCTCAGACTTTCTCTGAAAGTTTATCCTGAGTCTTCATCCTGAGAGTTTATCCTGAGTCTTCATCCTGAGAGTTTATCCTGAGAGTTTATCCTGAAAGTTTATCCTGGGAGTTTATCCTGAAAGTTTATCCTGTGTTTATCCTGAGACTTTATCTTGAGGCTTCATCCTGAAAGTTTATCCTGTGTTGTCTTGAGTTTGTAATGAGAGTATATCCTGAGTTGTCCTGAGATTTTATCCTGAGACTTTATCCTGAAAGTTTATCCTGAGAGTTTATCCTAAGAGTTTATCCTGAAAGTTTATCCTGAGAGTTTATCCTGAGAAACTATTCTCAGACTTTCTCTGAAAGTTTATCCTGAGTCTTTATCCTGAGAGTTTATCCTGAGAGTTTATCCTAAAAGTTTATCCTGGGAGTTTATCCTGAAAGTTTATCCTGTGTTTATCCTGAGACTTTTTCTTGAGGCTTCATCCTGAAAGTTTATCCTGTGTTGTCTTGAGTTTGTAATGAAAGTATATCCTGAGTTGTCCTGAGATTTTATCCTGAGACTTTATCCTGAGAGTTTATCCTGAGAGTTTATCCTAAGAGTTTATCCTGAAAGTTTATCCTGAGAGTTTATTTTGAGAGTTTATCCTGGGAGTTTATCCTGAGACTTTATCCTGAGAGTTTATCCTAAGAGTTTATCCTGAAAGTTTATCCTGAGAGTTTATCTTGAGAGTTTACCCTGAGAGTTTATCCTGAGAGTTTATCCTGAGACTTTATCCTGAGAGTTTATCCTGAGACTTTACCCTGAAAGTTTATGCTGAGACTTTATCCTGAAAGTTTATCCTGAAATTTCATCCTGAGAGTTTTTTTCTGAGAGTTTGTCCTGAAAGTTTATCCTGAGAGTTTATCCTGTGTTCATCCTGAGAGTTTATCCTGTGTTTATCCTGAGAGTTTATCCTGAAAGTTTATCCTGAAAGTTTATCCTGAAAGTTCATCCTGAGAGTTTATCCTGAGAGTTTATCCTGAAAGTTTATCCTGGAAGTTTATCCTGAAAGTTTATCTTGTGTTGTCTGGAGTTTGTAATGAAAGTTTATCCTGAGTTGTCCTGAGATTTTATCCTGAGACTTCATCCTGAGAGTTTATCCTGAGAGTTTATGCTGAGAGTTTAATCTGAGAGTTTATCCTGAAATTTTGTTCTGAAAGTTCATCCTTATAGTTTATTCTGGAAGTTTTTTTTCTGAAAGTTTATCCTGTGTTGTCTTGAGTTTGTAATGAGAGTTTATCCTGAGTTGTCCTGAGATTTTATCCTGAGACTTTATCCTGAGACTTTATCCTGAGAGTTTATCCTGAGAGTTTCTCCAGAAAGTTTCTCCTGAGAGTTTATCCTGTGTTTATCCTGAGACTTTATCCTGAGAGTTTCTCCTGAGAGTTTCTCCTGAAAGTTCATCCTGAAAGTTTATCCTGTGTTTATCCTGAGAGTTCATCCTGAGAGATTTTCCTCAGACTTTCTTTGAAAGTTTATCCTGAGACTTTATCCTGAGAGTTTATCCTGAGAGTTTATCCTAAGAGTTTATCCTGAAAGTTTATCCTGAGAGTTTATCTTGAGAGTTTATCCTGAGAGTTTATCCTAAGAGTTTATCCAGAAAGTTTATCCTGAGAGTTTATCTTGAGAGTTTATTCTGAGAGTTTATCCTGAGACTTTATCCTAAGACTTTATCCTGAGAGTTTATCCTGAGACTTTACCCTGAAAGTTTATCCTGAGACTTTATCCTGAAAGTTTATCCTGAAAGTTCATCCTGAGAGTTTTTTTTTCTGAGAGTTTGTCCTGAAAGTTTATCCTGAGAGTTTATCCTGTGTTTATCCTGAGAGTTTATCCTGAGAGATTATCCTCAGACTTTCTCTGAAAGTTTGTCCTGAAAGTTTATCCTGAGAGTTTATCCTGTGTTTATCCTGAGAGTTTATCCTGAAAGTTTATCCTGAAAGTTTATCCTGAAAGTTCATCCTGAGAGTTTATCCTGAGAGTTTATCCTGAAAGTTTATCCTGGAAGTTTATCCTGAAAGTTTATCTTGTGTTGTCTGGAGTTTGTGATGAAAGTTTATCCTGAGTTGTCCTGAGATTTTATCCTGAGACTTCATCCTGAGAGTTTATCCTGAGAGTTTATGCTGAGAGTTTATTCTGAGAGTTTATCCTGAAATTTTGTTCTGAAAGTTCATCCTTAGAGTTTATTCTGGAAGTTTTTTTTCTGAAAGTTTATCCTGTGTTGTCTTGAGTTTGTAATGAGAGTTTATCCTGAGTTGTCCTGAGATTTTATCCTGAGACTTTATCCTGAGACTTTATCCTAAGAGTTTATCCTGAGAGTTTCTCCTGAAAGTTTCTCCTGAGAGTTTATCCTGTGTTTATTCTGAGACTTTATCCTGAGAGTTTATCCTGAGAGTTTCTCCTGAAAGTTCATCCTGAAAGTTTATCCTGTGTTTATCCTGAGAGTTTATCCTGAGAGTTTCTCCAGAAAGTTTCTCCTGAGAGTTTATCCTGTGTTTATCCTGAGACTTTATCCTGAGAGTTTCTCCTGAGAGTTTCTCCTGAAAGTTCATCCTGAAAGTTTATCCTGTGTTTATCCTGAGAGTTCATCCTGAGAGATTTTCCTCAGACTTTCTTTGAAAGTTTATCCTGAGACTTTATCCTGAGAGTTTATCCTGAGAGTTTATCCTAAGAGTTTATCCTGAAAGTTTATCCTGAGAGTTTATCTTGAGAGTTTATCCTGAGAGTTTATCCTAAGAGTTTATCCTGAAAGTTTATCCTGAGAGTTTATCTTGAGAGTTTATTCTGAGAGTTTATACTGAGAGTTTATCCTGAGACTTTATCCTGAAAGTTTATCCTGAAAGTTCATCCTGAGAGTTTTTTCTGAGAGTTTGTCCTGAAAGTTTATCCTGAGAGTTTATCCTGTGTTTATCCTGAGAGTTTATCCTGAGAGATTATCCTGGAAGTTTATCCTGAAAGTTTATCTTGTGTTGTCTGGAGTTTGTAATGAAAGTTTATCCTGAGTTGTCCTGAGATTTTATCCTGAGACTTCATCCTGAGAGTTTATCCTGAGAGTTTATGCTGAGAATTTATTCTGAGAGTTTATCCTGAAATTTTGTTCTGAAAGTTCATCCTTAGAGTTTTTTCTGGAAGTTTTTTTTCTGAAAGTTTATCCTGTGTTGTAGGAACCACAACGTGAGTTGCAGAGAGCCCGGCGAAATCATGTAACATTTTCTCACTGAACACATGACGTGCTCTAATTAGCATAGAACGATTCGCCAATTCGCGCTGGTTCTAACGGTATACTTTTTATGGGATCATGTACCCTGTAAAGTAGTGAAAATCGGTAAAAAGTGATACGATGACGTCATATTTCTTTCATCTAGCCGCCATCGCTAAAAGTGAGTAATGAAAAATGCTAACATAAGAGACGTATTTCATCGAGTACTTATCGATTACAGTCAAACAAAACCTAGTGATACTAATATAAACGAATATGTTTATTATTCAACTATCGATGACGTCATCAGTGCTTTGATCTAGCCGCCCTCTGTCGCACTTTCTCGTGAGCGCGCGCTCGGGTGCGCGGCGCCGTGCGGAATTAGAGCGCAATGTCCTGTGTTTATCCTGACACTTTATCTTGAGGCTTCATCCTGAGAGTTTATCCTGAGAGTTTATCCTAAGAGTTTATCCTGAAAGTTTATCCTGAGAGTTTATCTTGAGAGTTTATCCTGAAAGTTCATCCTGAGAGTTTTTTTTCTGAGAGTTTGTCCTGAAAGTTTATCCTGAGAGTTTATCCTGAGAAATTATTCTCAGACTTTCTCTGAAAGTTTATCCTGAGTCTTTATCCTGAGAGTTTATCCTGAGAGTTTATCCTAAAAGTTTATCCTGGGAGTTTATCCTGAAAGTTTATCCTGTGTTTATCCTGAGACTTTATCTTGAGGCTTCATCCTGAAAGTTTATCCTGTGTTGTCTTGAGTTTGTAGTGAAAGTATATCCTGAGTTGTCCTGAGAACCCTACGAGCATTATATATTTTTGAAATCAGCTTCAAATGGACCACATTTATGAACTCATTGCTATACCATATCCAAATATTTGAAAATCTCATTGTGGTCCCTACCTGTGTTGTCTTGAGTTTGTAATGAGAGTTTATCCTGAGTTGTCCTGAGATTTTATCCTGAGACTTTATCCTGAGACTTTATCCTGAGAGTTTATCCTGAGAGTTTCTCCTGAAAGTTTCTCCTGAGAGTTTATCCTGTGTTTATCCTGAGACTTCATCCTGAGAGTTTATCCTGAGAGTTTCTCCTGAAAGTTCATCCTGAAAGTTTCTCCTGTGTTTATCCTGAGAGTTCATCCTGAGAGATTTTCCTCAGACTTTCTTTGAAAGTTTATCCTGAGACTTTATCCTGAGAGTTTATCCTGAGAGTTTATCCTGAAAGTTTATCCTGGGAGTTTATCCTGGAAGTTTATCCTGTGTTTATCCTGACACTTTATCTTGAGGCTTCATCCTGAGAGTTTATCCTGAGAGTTTATCCTAAGAGTTTATCCTGAAAGTTTATCCTGAGAGTTTATTTTGAGAGTTTATCCTGAGAGTTTATCCTGAGAGTTCATCCTGAGACTTTATCCTGAGAGTTTATCCTAAGAGTTTATCCTGAAAGTTTATCCTGAGAGTTTATCTTGAGAGTTTATCCTGAAAGTTCATCCTGAGAGTTTTTTTTCTGAGAGTTTGTCCTGAAAGTTTATCCTGAGAGTTTATCCTGAGAAATTATTCTCAGACTTTCTCTGAAAGTTTATCCTGAAAGTTTATCCTGGGAGTTTATCCTGGAAGTTTATCCTGTGTTTATCCTGACACTTTATCTTGAGGCTTCATCCTGAGAGTTTATCCTGTGTTTATCCTGAGAGTTTATCCTGAGAGATTATTCTCAGACTTTCTCTGAAAGTTTATCCTGAGTCTTCATCCTGAGAGTTTATCCTGAGTCTTCATCCTGAGAGTTTATCCTGAGAGTTTATCCTGAAAGTTTATCCTGGGAGTTTATCCTGAAAGTTTATCCTGTGTTTATCCTGAGACTTTATCTTGAGGCTTCATCCTGAAAGTTTATCCTGTGTTGTCTTGAGTTTGTAATGAGAGTATATCCTGAGTTGTCCTGAGATTTTATCCTGAGACTTTATCCTGAAAGTTTATCCTGAGAGTTTATCCTAAGAGTTTATCCTGAAAGTTTATCCTGAGAGTTTATCCTGAGAAACTATTCTCAGACTTTCTCTGAAAGTTTATCCTGAGTCTTTATCCTGAGAGTTTATCCTGAGAGTTTATCCTAAAAGTTTATCCTGGGAGTTTATCCTGAAAGTTTATCCTGTGTTTATCCTGAGACTTTTTCTTGAGGCTTCATCCTGAAAGTTTATCCTGTGTTGTCTTGAGTTTGTAATGAAAGTATATCCTGAGTTGTCCTGAGATTTTATCCTGAGACTTTATCCTGAGAGTTTATCCTGAGAGTTTATCCTAAGAGTTTATCCTGAAAGTTTATCCTGAGAGTTTATTTTGAGAGTTTATCCTGGGAGTTTATCCTGAGACTTTATCCTGAGAGTTTATCCTAAGAGTTTATCCTGAAAGTTTATCCTGAGAGTTTATCTTGAGAGTTTACCCTGAGAGTTTATCCTGAGAGTTTATCCTGAGACTTTATCCTGAGAGTTTATCCTGAGACTTTACCCTGAAAGTTTATGCTGAGACTTTATCCTGAAAGTTTATCCTGAAATTTCATCCTGAGAGTTTTTTTCTGAGAGTTTGTCCTGAAAGTTTATCCTGAGAGTTTATCCTGTGTTCATCCTGAGAGTTTATCCTGTGTTTATCCTGAGAGTTTATCCTGAAAGTTTATCCTGAAAGTTTATCCTGAAAGTTCATCCTGAGAGTTTATCCTGAGAGTTTATCCTGAAAGTTTATCCTGGAAGTTTATCCTGAAAGTTTATCTTGTGTTGTCTGGAGTTTGTAATGAAAGTTTATCCTGAGTTGTCCTGAGATTTTATCCTGAGACTTCATCCTGAGAGTTTATCCTGAGAGTTTATGCTGAGAGTTTAATCTGAGAGTTTATCCTGAAATTTTGTTCTGAAAGTTCATCCTTATAGTTTATTCTGGAAGTTTTTTTTCTGAAAGTTTATCCTGTGTTGTCTTGAGTTTGTAATGAGAGTTTATCCTGAGTTGTCCTGAGATTTTATCCTGAGACTTTATCCTGAGACTTTATCCTGAGAGTTTATCCTGAGAGTTTCTCCAGAAAGTTTCTCCTGAGAGTTTATCCTGTGTTTATCCTGAGACTTTATCCTGAGAGTTTCTCCTGAGAGTTTCTCCTGAAAGTTCATCCTGAAAGTTTATCCTGTGTTTATCCTGAGAGTTCATCCTGAGAGATTTTCCTCAGACTTTCTTTGAAAGTTTATCCTGAGACTTTATCCTGAGAGTTTATCCTGAGAGTTTATCCTAAGAGTTTATCCTGAAAGTTTATTCTGAGAGTTTATCTTGAGAGTTTATCCTGAGAGTTTATCCTAAGAGTTTATCCAGAAAGTTTATCCTGAGAGTTTATCTTGAGAGTTTATTCTGAGAGTTTATCCTGAGACTTTATCCTAAGACTTTATCCTGAGAGTTTATCCTGAGACTTTACCCTGAAAGTTTATCCTGAGACTTTATCCTGAAAGTTTATCCTGAAAGTTCATCCTGAGAGTTTTTTTTCTGAGAGTTTGTCCTGAAAGTTTATCCTGAGAGTTTATCCTGTGTTTATCCTGAGAGTTTATCCTGAGAGATTATCCTCAGACTTTCTCTGAAAGTTTGTCCTGAAAGTTTATCCTGAGAGTTTATCCTGTGTTTATCCTGAGAGTTTATCCTGAAAGTTTATCCTGAAAGTTTATCCTGAAAGTTCATCCTGAGAGTTTATCCTGAGAGTTTATCCTGAAAGTTTATCCTGGAAGTTTATCCTGAAAGTTTATCTTGTGTTGTCTGGAGTTTGTGATGAAAGTTTATCCTGAGTTGTCCTGAGATTTTATCCTGAGACTTCATCCTGAGAGTTTATCCTGAGAGTTTATGCTGAGAGTTTATTCTGAGAGTTTATCCTGAAATTTTGTTCTGAAAGTTCATCCTTAGAGTTTATTCTGGAAGTTTTTTTTCTGAAAGTTTATCCTGTGTTGTCTTGAGTTTGTAATGAGAGTTTATCCTGAGTTGTCCTGAGATTTTATCCTGAGACTTTATCCTGAGACTTTATCCTAAGAGTTTATCCTGAGAGTTTCTCCTGAAAGTTTCTCCTGAGAGTTTATCCTGTGTTTATTCTGAGACTTTATCCTGAGAGTTTATCCTGAGAGTTTCTCCTGAAAGTTCATCCTGAAAGTTTATCCTGTGTTTATCCTGAGAGTTTATCCTGAGAGTTTCTCCAGAAAGTTTCTCCTGAGAGTTTATCCTGTGTTTATCCTGAGACTTTATCCTGAGAGTTTCTCCTGAGAGTTTCTCCTGAAAGTTCATCCTGAAAGTTTATCCTGTGTTTATCCTGAGAGTTCATCCTGAGAGATTTTCCTCAGACTTTCTTTGAAAGTTTATCCTGAGACTTTATCCTGAGAGTTTATCCTGAGAGTTTATCCTAAGAGTTTATCCTGAAAGTTTATCCTGAGAGTTTATCTTGAGAGTTTATCCTGAGAGTTTATCCTAAGAGTTTATCCTGAAAGTTTATCCTGAGAGTTTATCTTGAGAGTTTATTCTGAGAGTTTATACTGAGAGTTTATCCTGAGACTTTATCCTGAAAGTTTATCCTGAAAGTTCATCCTGAGAGTTTTTTCTGAGAGTTTGTCCTGAAAGTTTATCCTGAGAGTTTATCCTGTGTTTATCCTGAGAGTTTATCCTGAGAGATTATCCTGGAAGTTTATCCTGAAAGTTTATCTTGTGTTGTCTGGAGTTTGTAATGAAAGTTTATCCTGAGTTGTCCTGAGATTTTATCCTGAGACTTCATCCTGAGAGTTTATCCTGAGAGTTTATGCTGAGAATTTATTCTGAGAGTTTATCCTGAAATTTTGTTCTGAAAGTTCATCCTTAGAGTTTTTTCTGGAAGTTTTTTTTCTGAAAGTTTATCCTGTGTTGTAGGAACCACAACGTGAGTTGCAGAGAGCCCGGCGAAATCATGTAACATTTTCTCACTGAACACATGACGTGCTCTAATTAGCATAGAACGATTCGCCAATTCGCGCTGGTTCTAACGGTATACTTTTTATGGGATCATGTACCCTGTAAAGTAGTGAAAATCGGTAAAAAGTGATACGATGACGTCATATTTCTTTCATCTAGCCGCCATCGCTAAAAGTGAGTAATGAAAAATGCTAACATAAGAGACGTATTTCATCGAGTACTTATCGATTACAGTCAAACAAAACCTAGTGATACTAATATAAACGAATATGTTTATTATTCAACTATCGATGACGTCATCAGTGCTTTGATCTAGCCGCCCTCTGTCGCACTTTCTCGTGAGCGCGCGCTCGGGTGCGCGGCGCCGTGCGGAATTAGAGCGCAATGTCCTGTGTTTATCCTGACACTTTATCTTGAGGCTTCATCCTGAGAGTTTATCCTGAGAGTTTATCCTAAGAGTTTATCCTGAAAGTTTATCCTGAGAGTTTATTTTGAGAGTTTATCCTGAGAGTTTATCCTGAGAGTTCATCCTGAGACTTTATCCTGAGAGTTTATCCTAAGAGTTTATCCTGAAAGTTTATCCTGAGAGTTTATCTTGAGAGTTTATCCTGAAAGTTCATCCTGAGAGTTTATCCTGAGAAATTATTCTCAGACTTTCTCTGAAAGTTTATCCTGAGTCTTTATCCTGAGAGTTTATCCTGAGAGTTTATCCTAAAAGTTTATCCTGGGAGTTTATCCTGAAAGTTTATCCTGTGTTTATCCTGAGACTTTATCTTGAGGCTTCATCCTGAAAGTTTATCCTGTGTTGTCTTGAGTTTGTAATGAAAGTATATCCTGAGTTGTCCTGAGAACCCTACGAGCATTATATATTTTTGAAATCAGCTTCAAATGGACCACATTTATGAACTCATTGCTATACCATATCCAAATATTTGAAAATCTCATTGTGGTCCCTACCTGTGTTGTCTTGAGTTTGTAATGAGAGTTTATCCTGAGTTGTCCTGAGATTTTATTCTGAGACTTTATCCTGAGACTTTATCCTGAGAGTTTATCCTGAGAGTTTCTCCTGAAAGTTTCTCCTGAGAGTTTATCCTGTGTTTATCCTGAGACTTTATCCTGAGAGTTTATCCTGAGAGTTTCTCCTGAAAGTTCATCCTGAAAGTTTCTCCTGTGTTTATCCTGAGAGTTCATCCTGAGAGATTTTCCTCAGACTTTCTTTGAAAGTTTATCCTGAGACTTTATCCTGAGAGTTTATCCTGAGAGTTTATCCTGAAAATTTATCCTGGGAGTTTATCCTGGAAGTTTATCCTGTGTTTATCCTGACACTTTATCTTGAGGCTTCATCCTGAGAGTTTATCCTGAGAGTTTATCCTAAGAGTTTATCCTGAAAGTTTATCCTGAGAGTTTATTTTGAGAGTTTATCCTGAGAGTTTATCCTGAGAGTTCATCCTGAGACTTTATCCTGAGAGTTTATCCTAAGAGTTTATCCTGAAAGTTTATCCTGAGAGTTTATCTTGAGAGTTTATCCTGAAAGTTCATCCTGAGAGTTTTTTTTTCTGAGAGTTTGTCCTGAAAGTTTATCCTGAGAGTTTATCCTGAGAAATTATTCTCAGACTTTCTCTGAAAGTTTATCCTGAAAGTTTATCCTGGGAGTTTATCCTGGAAGTTTATCCTGTGTTTATCCTGACACTTTATCTTGAGGCTTCATCCTGAGAGTTTATCCTGTGTTTATCCTGAGAGTTTATCCTGAGAGATTATTCTCAGACTTTCTCTGAAAGTTTATCCTGAGTCTTCATCCTGAGAGTTTATCCTGAGAGTTTATCCTGAAAGTTTATCCTGAGAGTTTATCCTGAAAGTTTATCCTGTGTTTATCCTGAGACTTTATCTTGAGGCTTCATCCTGAAAGTTTATCCTGTGTTGTCTTGAGTTTGTAATGAGAGTATATCCTGAGTTGTCCTGAGATTTTATCCTGAGACTTTATCCTGAAAGTTTATCCTGAGAGTTTATCCTAAGAGTTTAACCTGAAAGTTTATCCTGAGAGTTTATTTTGAGAGTTTATCCTGAGAGTTTATCCTGAGAGTTCATCCTGAGACTTTATCCTGAGAGTTTATCCTAAGAGTTTATCCTGAAAATTTATCCTGAGAGTTTTTTTTCTGAGAGTTTGTCCTGAAAGTTTATCCTGAGAGTTTATCCTGAGAAACTATTCTCAGACTTTCTCTGAAAGTTTATCCTGAGTCTTTATCCTGAGAGTTTATCCTGAGAGTTTATCCTAAAAGTTTATCCTGGGAGTTTATCCTGAAAGTTTATCCTGTGTTTATCCTGAGACTTTTTCTTGAGGCTTCATCCTGAAAGTTTATCCTGTGTTGTCTTGAGTTTGTAATGAAAGTATATCCTGAGTTGTCCTGAGATTTTATCCTGAGACTTTATCCTGAGAGTTTATCCTGAGAGTTTATCCTAAGAGTTTATCCTGAAAGTTTATCCTGAGAGTTTATTTTGAGAGTTTATCCTGAGAGTTTATCCTGAGAGTTTATCCTGAGACTTTATCCTGAGAGTTTATCCTAAGAGTTTATCCTGAAAGTTTATCCTGAGAGTTTATCTTGAGAGTTTACCCTGAGAGTTTATCCTGAGAGTTTATCCTGAGACTTTATCCTGAGAGTTTATCCTGAGACTTTACCCTGAAAGTTTATGCTGAGACTTTATCCTGAAAGTTTATCCTGAAATTTCATCCTGAGAGTTTTTTTCTGAGAGTTTGTCCTGAAAGTTTATCCTGAGAGTTTATCCTGTGTTTATCCTGAGAGTTTATCCTGAGAGATTATCTTCAGACTTTCTCTGAAAGTTTGTACTGAAAGTTTATCCTGAGAGTTTATCCTGTGTTTATCCTGAGAGTTTATCCTGAAAGTTTATCCTGAAAGTTTATCCTGAAAGTTCATCCTGAGAGTTTATCCTGAGAGTTTATCCTGAAAGTTTATCCTGGAAGTTTATCCTGAAAGTTTATCTTGTGTTGTCTGGAGTTTGTAATGAAAGTTTATCCTGAGTTGTCCTGAGATTTTATCCTGAGACTTCATCCTGAGAGTTTATCCTGAGAGTTTATGCTGAGAGTTTAATCTGAGAGTTTATCCTGAAATTTTGTTCTGAAAGTTCATCCTTAGAGTTTATTCTGGAAGTTTTTTTTCTGAAAGTTTATCCTGTGTTGTCTTGAGTTTGTAATGAGAGTTTATCCTGAGTTGTCCTGAGATTTTATCCTGAGACTTTATCCTGAGACTTTATCCTGAGAGTTTATCCTGAGAGTTTCTCCAGAAAGTTTCTCCTGAGAGTTTATCCTGTGTTTATCCTGAGACTTTATCCTGAGAGTTTCTCCTGAGAGTTTCTCCTGAAAGTTCATCCTGAAAGTTTATCCTGTGTTTATCCTGAGAGTTCATCCTGAGAGATTTTCCTCAGACTTTCTTTGAAAGTTTATCCTGAGACTTTATCCTGAGAGTTTATCCTGAGAGTTTATCCTAAGAGTTTATCCTGAAAGTTTATCCTGAGAGTTTATCTTGAGAGTTTATCCTGAGAGTTTATCCTAAGAGTTTATCCTGAAAGTTTATCCTGAGAGTTTATCTTGAGAGTTTATTCTGAGAGTTTATCCTGAGAGTTTATCCTAAGACTTTATCCTGAGAGTTTATCCTGAGACTTTACCCTGAAAGTTTATCCTGAGACTTTATCCTGAAAGTTTATCCTGAAAGTTCATCCTGAGAGTTTTTTTTCTGAGAGTTTGTCCTGAAAGTTTATCCTGAGAGTTTATCCTGTGTTTATCCTGAGAGTTTATCCTGAGAGATTATCCTCAGACTTTCTCTGAAAGTTTGTCCTGAAAGTTTATCCTGAGAGTTTATCCTGTGTTTATCCTGAGAGTTTATCCTGAAAGTTTATCCTGAAAGTTTATCCTGAAAGTTCATCCTGAGAGTTTATCCTGAGAGTTTATCCTGAAAGTTTATCCTGGAAGTTTATCCTGAAAGTTTATCTTGTGTTGTCTGGAGTTTGTGATGAAAGTTTATCCTGAGTTGTCCTGAGATTTTATCCTGAGACTTCATCCTGAGAGTTTATCCTGAGAGTTTATGCTGAGAGTTTATTCTGAGAGTTTATCCTGAAATTTTGTTCTGAAAGTTCATCCTTAGAGTTTATTCTGGAAGTTTTTTTTCTGAAAGTTTATCCTGTGTTGTCTTGAGTTTGTAATGAGAGTTTATCCTGAGTTGTCCTGAGATTTTATCCTGAGACTTTATCCTGAGACTTTATCCTGAGAGTTTATCCTGAGAGTTTCTTCTGAAAGTTTCTCCTGAGAGTTTATCCTGTGTTTATTCTGAGACTTTATCCTGAGAGTTTATCCTGAGAGTTTCTCCTGAAAGTTCATCCTGAAAGTTTATCCTGTGTTTATCCTGAGAGTTTATCCTGAGAGTTTCTCCAGAAAGTTTCTCCTGAGAGTTCATCCTGTGTTTATCCTGAGACTTTATCCTGAGAGTTTCTCCTGAGAGTTTCTCCTGAAAGTTCATCCTGAAAGTTTATCCTGTGTTTATCCTGAGAGTTCATCCTGAGAGATTTTCCTCAGACTTTCTTTGAAAGTTTATCCTGAGACTTTATCCTGAGAGTTTATCCTGAGAGTTTATCCTAAAAGTTTATCCTGAAAGTTTATCCTGAGAGTTTATCTTGAGAGTTTATCCTGAGAGTTTATCCTAAGAGTTTATCCTGAAAGTTTATCCTGAGAGTTTATCTTGAGAGTTTATTCTGAGAGTTTATACTGAGAGTTTATCCTGAGACTTTATCCTGAAAGTTTATCCTGAAAGTTCATCCTGAGAGTTTTTTCTGAGAGTTTGTCCTGAAAGTTTATCCTGAGAGTTTATCCTGTGTTTATCCTGAGAGTTTATCCTGAGAGATTATCCTGGAAGTTTATCCTGAAAGTTTATCTTGTGTTGTCTGGAGTTTGTAATGAAAGTTTATCCTGAGTTGTCCTGAGATTTTATCCTGAGACTTCATCCTGAGAGTTTATCCTGAGAGTTTATGCTGAGAATTTATTCTGAGAGTTTATCCTGAAATTTTGTTCTGAAAGTTCATCCTTAGAGTTTTTTCTGGAAGTTTTTTTTCTGAAAGTTTATCCTGTGTTGTAGGAACCACAACGTGAGTTGCAGAGAGCCCGGCGAAATCATGTAACATTTTCTCACTGAACACATGACGTGCTCTAATTAGCATAGAACGATTCGCCAATTCGCGCTGGTTCTAACGGTATACTTTTTATGGGATCATGTACCCTGTAAAGTAGTGAAAATCGGTAAAAAGTGATACGATGACGTCATATTTCTTTCATCTAGCCGCCATCGCTAAAAGTGAGTAATGAAAAATGCTAACATAAGAGACGTATTTCATCGAGTACTTATCGATTACAGTCAAACAAAACCTAGTGATACTAATATAAACGAATATGTTTATTATTCAACTATCGATGACGTCATCAGTGCTTTGATCTAGCCGCCCTCTGTCGCACTTTCTCTATGTGAGCGCGCGCTCGGGTGCGCGGCGCCGTGCGGAATTAGAGCGCAATGTGAACGATGAACCCTACGAGCATTATATATTTTTGAAATCAGCTTCAAATGGACCACATTTATGAACTCATTGCTATACCATATCCAAATATTTGAAAATCTCATTGTGGTCCCTACCTGTGTTGTCTTGAGTTTGTAATGAGAGTTTATCCTGAGTTGTCCTGAGATTTTATCCTGAGACTTTATCCTGAGACTTTATCCTGAGAGTTTATCCTGTGTTTATCCTGAGACTTTATCCTGAGAGTTTATCCTGAGAGTTTCTCCTGAAAGTTCATCCTGAAAGTTTATCCTGTGTTTATCCTGAGAGTTCATCCTGAGAGATTTTCCTCAGACTTTCTTTGAAAGTTTATCCTGAGACTTTATCCTGAGAGCCTGAGAGTTTATCCTGAAAGTTTATCCTGGGAGTTTATCCTGGAAGTTTATCCTGTGTTTATCCTGACACTTTATCTTGAGGCTTCATCCTGAGAGTTTATCCTGAGAGTTTATCCTAAGAGTTTATCCTGAAAGTTTATCCTGAGAGTTTATTTTGAGAGTTTATCCTGAGAGTTTATCCTGAGAGTTCATCCTGAGACTTTATCCTGAGAGTTTATCCTAAGAGTTTATCCTGAAAGTTTATCCTTAGAGTTTATCTTGAGAGTTTATCCTGAAAGTTCATCCTGAGAGTTTTTTTTCTGAGAGTTTGTCCTGAAAGTTTATCCTGAGAGTTTATCCTGAGAAATTATTCTCAGACTTTCTCTGAAAGTTTATCCTGAGTCTTTATCCTGAGAGTTTATCCTGAGAGTTTATCCTAAAAGTTTATCCTGGGAGTTTATCCTGAAAGTTTATCCTGTGTTTATCCTGAGACTTTATCTTGAGGCTTCATCCTGAAAGTTTATCCTGTGTTGTCTTGAGTTTGTAATGAAAGTATATCCTGAGTTGTCCTGAGATTTTATCCTGAGACTTTATCCTGAGAGTTTATCCTGAGAGTTTATCCTAAGAGTTTATCCTGAAAGTTTATCCTGAGAGTTTATTTTGAGAGTTTATCCTGAGATTTTATCCTGAGAGTTTATCCTGAGACTTTTTCCTGAGAGTTTATCCTAAGAGTTTTTCCTGAAAGTTTATCCTGAGAGTTTATCTTGAGAGTTTACCCTGAGAGTTTATCCTGAGAGTTTATGCTGAGACTTTATCCTGAGAGTTTATCCTGAGACTTTACCCTGAAAGTTTATCCTGAGACTTTATCCTGAAAGTTTATCCTGAAATTTCATCCTGAGAGTTTTTTTCTGAGAGTTTGTCCTGAAAGTTTATCCTAAGAGTTTATCCTGTGTTTATCCTGAGAGTTTATCCTGAGAGATTATCCTCAGACTTTCTCTGAAAGTTTGTACTGAAAGTTTATCCTGAGAGTTTATCCTGTGTTTATCCTGAGAGTTTATCCTGAAAGTTTATCCTGAAAGTTTATCCTGAAAGTTCATCCTGAGAGTTTATCCTGAGAGTTTATCCTGAAAGTTTATCCTGGAAGTTTATCCTGAAAGTTTATCTTGTGTTGTCTGGAGTTTGTAATGAAAGTTTATCCTGAGTTGTCCTGAGATTTTATCCTGAGACTTCATCCTGAGAGTTTATCCTGAGAGTTTATGCTGAGAGTTTATTCTGAGAGTTTATCCTGAAATTTTGTTCTGAAAGTTCATCCTTAGAGTTTATTCTGGAAGTTTTTTTTCTGAAAGTTTATCCTGTGTTGTCTTGAGTTTGTAATGAGAGTTTCTCCTGAGTTGTCCTGAGATTTTATCCTGAGACTTTATCCTGAGACTTTATCCTGAGAGTTTATCCTGAGAGTTTCTCCTGAAAGTTTCTCCTGAGAGTTTATCCTGTGTTTATTCTGAGACTTTATCCTGAGAGTTTATCCTGAGAGTTTCTCCTGAAAGTTCATCCTGAAAGTTTATCCTGTGTTTATCCTGAGAGTTCATCCTGAGAGATTTTCCTCAGACTTTCTTTAAAAAATTATCCTGAGACTTTATTCTGAGAGTTTATCCTGAGAGTTTATCCTGAAAGTTTATCCTGGGAGTTTATCCTGGAAGTTTATCCTGTGTTTATCCTGACACTTTATCTTGAGGCTTCATCCTGAGAGTTTATCCTGTGTTTATCCTGAGAGTTTATCCTGAGAGATTATTCTCAGACTTTCTCTGAAAGTTTATCCTGAGTCTTTATCCTGAGAGTTTATCCTGAGAGTTTATCCTGAAAGTTTATCCTGGGAGTTTATCCTGAAAGTTTATCCTGTGTTTATCCTGACACTTTATCTTGAGGCTTCATCCTGAAAGTTTATCCTGTGTTGTCTTGAGTTTGTAATGAGAGTATATCCTGAGTTGTCCTGAGATTTTATCCTGAGACTTTATCCTGAGAGTTTTTCCTGAGAGTTTATCCTAAGAGTTTATCCTGAAAGTTTATCCTGAGAGTTTATTTTGAGAGTTTATCCTGAGAGTTTATCCTGAGAGTTCATCCTGAGACTTTATCCTGAGAGTTTATCCTAAGAGTTTATCCTGAAAGTTTATCCTGAGAGTTTATCTTGAGAGTTTATCCTGAGAGTTTATCCTGAGAGTTTATCCTGAGACTTTATCCTGAGAGTTTATCCTGAGATTCTACCCTGAAAGTTTATCCTGAGACTTTATCCTGAAAGTTTATCCTGAAAGTTCATCCTGAGAGTTTTTTTTCTGAGAGTTTGTCCTGAAAGTTTATCCTGAGAGTTTATCCTGTGTTTATCCTGAGAGTTTATCCTGAGAGATTATCCTCAGACTTTCTCTGAAAGTTTGTCCTGAAAGTTTATCCTGAGAGTTTATCCTGTGTTTATCCTGAGAGTTTATCCTGAAAGTTTATCCTGAAAGTTTATCCTGAAAGTTCATCCTGAGAGTTTATCCTGAGAGTTTATCCTGAAAGTTTAACCTGGAAGTTTATCCTGAAAGTTTATCTTGTGTTGTCTGGAGTTTGTAATGAAAGTTTATCCTGAGTTGTCCTGAGATTTTATCCTGAGACTTCATCCTGAGAGTTTATCCTGAGAGTTTATGCTGAGAGTTTATTCTGAGAGTTTATCCTGAAATTTTGTTCTGAAAGTTCATCCTTAGAGTTTATTCTGGAAGTTTTTTTTCTGAAAGTTTATCCTGTGTTGTCTTGAGTTTGTAATGAGAGTTTATTCTGAGTTGTCCTGAGATTTTATCCTGAGACCTTATCCTGAGACTTTATCCTGAGAGTTTATCCTGAGAGTTTCTCCTGAAAGTTTCTCCTGAGAGTTTATCCTGTGTTTATCCTGAGACTTTATCCTGAAAGTTTATCCTGAGAGTTTCTCCTGAAAGTTCATCCTGAAAGTTTATCCTGTGTTTATCCTGAGAGTTCATCCTGAGAGATTTTCCTCAGACTTTCTTTGAAAGTTTATCCTGAGACTTTATCCTGAGAGTTTATCCTGAGAGTTTATCCTGAAAGTTTATCCTGGGAGTTTATCCTGGAAGTTTATCCTGTGTTTATCCTGACACTTTATCTTGAGGCTTCATCCTGAGAGTTTATCCTGTGTTTATCCTGAGAGTTTATCCTGAGAGATTATTCTCAGACTTTCTCTGAAAGTTTATCCTGAGTCTTTATCCTGAGAGTTTATCCTGAGAGTTTATCCTGAAAGTTTATCCTGGGAGTTTATTCTGAAAGTTTATCCTGTGTTTATCCTGAAAGTTTATCTTGTGGAGACTTTATCTTGAGGCTTCATCCTGAGAGTTTATCCTGTGTTTATCCTGAGAGTTTATCCTGAGAGATTATTCTCAGACTTTCTCTGAAAGTTTATTCTGAGACTTTATCCTTAGAGTTTATCCTGAGAGTTTATCCTGAAAGTTCATCCTGTGAGTTTATCCTGGAAGTTTATCCTGAAAGTTTATTCTGTGTTGTCTTGAGTTTGTAATGAGAGTATATCCTGAGTTGTCCTGAGATTTTATCCTGATACTTTATCCTGAGAGTTTATCCTGAGAGTTTATCCTAAGAGTTTATCCTGAAAGTTTATCCTGAGAGTTTATCTTGAGAGTTTATCCCAAGAGTTTATCCTAAGAGTTTATCCTGGAAGTTTATCCTGAGAGTTTATCTTGAGAGTTTATCCTGAGAGTTTATCCTGAGAGTTTATCCTGAGACTTTATCCTGAGAGTTTATCCTGAGACTTTACCCTGAAAGTTTATCCTGAGACTTTATCCTGAGAGTTTATCCTGAGAGTTTATCCTGAAAGTTTATCCTGAGAGTTTTTTTTCTGAGAGTTTGTCCTGAAAGTTTATCCTGAGAGATCATCCTGTGTTTATCCTGAGAGTTTATCCTGAGAGATTATCCTCAGACTTTCTCTGAAAGTTTATCCTGAGACTTTATCCTGAGAGTTTATCCTGAGAGTTTATCCTGAAAGTTTATTCTGAAAGTTTATCCTGAAAGTTCATCCTGAGAGTTTATCCTGGAAGTTTATCCTGAGAGTTTATCCTGAAAGTTTATCCTGAGAGTTTTTTTTCTGAGAGTTTGTCCTGAAAGTTTATCCTGAGAGTTTATCCTGTGTTTATCCTGAGAGTTTATCCTGAGAGATTATTCTCAGTTTTTCTCTGAAAGTTTATCCTGAGACTTTATCCTGAAAGTTTATCCTGAGAGTTTATCCTGAGAGTTTATCCTGAAAGTTTATCCTGAAAGTTTATCCTGAAAGTTCATCCTGAGAGTTTATCCTGAAAGTTTATCCTGAAAGTTTATCTTGTGTTGTCTGGAGTTTGTAATGAGAGTTTATCCTGAGTTGTCCTGAGATTTTATCCTGAGACTTTATCCTGAGACTTTATCCTGAGAGTTTATCCTGAGAGTTTATCCTGAAAGTTTATCCTGAGAGTTTATCCTGTGTTTATCCTGAGACTTCATCTTGAGGCTTCATCCTGAGAGTTTATCCTGTGTTTATCCTGAGAGTTCATCCTAAGAGATTATCCTCAGACTTTCTTTGAAAGTTTATCCTGAGACTTTATCCTGAGAGTTTTACCTGAGAGTTTATCCTGAAAGTTTATCCTGGGAGTTTATCCTGGAAGTTTATCCTGTGTTTACTCTGAGACTTTACCTTGAGGCTTCAACCTGAGAATTTATCCTGTGTTTATCCTGAGAGGTTATCCTGAGAGATTATTCTCAGACTTTCTCTGAAAGTTTATTCTGAGACTTTATCCTAAGAGTTTATCCTGGGATTTTATTCTGAAAGTTTATCCTGAAAGTTCATCCTGGGAGTTTATCCTGGAAGTTTATCCTGAAAGTTTATCTTGTGGAGACTTTATCTTGAGGCTTCATCCTGAGAGTTTATCCTGTGTTTATCCTGAGAGTTTATCCTGAGAGATTATTCTCAGACTTTCTCTGAAAGTTTATTCTGAGACTTTATCATTAGAGTTTATCCTGAGAGTTTTTCCTGAAAGTTCATCCTGTGAGTTTATCCTGGAAGTTTATCTTGAAAGTTTATTCTGTGTTGTCTTGAGTTTGTAATGAGAGTATATCCTGAGTTGTCCTGAGATTTTATCCTGAGACTTTATCCTGAGAGTTTATCCTGAGAGTTTATCCTAAGAGTTTATCCTGAAAGTTTATCCTGAGAGTTTATCTTGAGAGTTTATCCTGAGAGTTTATCCTGAAAGTTTATCCTGAGAGTTTATCCTGTGTTTATCCTGAGACTTCATCTTGAGGCTTCATCCTCAGAGTTTATCCTGTGTTTATCCTGAGAGTTCATCCTAAGAGATTATCCTCAGACTTTCTTTGAAAGTTTATCCTGAGACTTTATCCTGAGAGTTTTACCTGAGAGTTTATCCTGAAAGTTTATCCTGGGAGTTTATCCTGGAAGTTTTTCCTGTGTTTACTCTGAGACTTTACCTTGAGGCTTCAACCTGAGAATTTATCCTGTGTTTATCCTGAGAGGTTATCCTGAGAGATTATTCTCAGACTTTCTCTGAAAGTTTATTCTGAGACTTTATCCTAAGAGTTTATCCTGGGATTTTATTCTGAAAGTTTATCCTGAAAGTTCATCCTGGGAGTTTATCCTGGAAGTTTATCCTGAAAGTTTATCTTGTGGAGACTTTATCTTGAGGCTTCATCCTGAGAGTTTATCCTGTGTTTATCCTGAGAGTTTATCCTGAGAGATTATTCTCAGACTTTCTCTGAAAGTTTATTCTGGGACTTTATCATTAGAGTTTATCCTGAGAGTTTTTCCTGAAAGTTCATCCTGTGAGTTTATCCTGGAAGTTTATCTTGAAAGTTTATTCTGTGTTGTCTTGAGTTTGTAATGAGAGTATATCCTGAGTTGTCCTGAGATTTTATCCTGAGACTTTATCCTGAGAGTTTATCCTGATAGTTTATCCTAAGAGTTTATCCTGAAAGTTTATCCTGAGAGTTTATCTTGAGAGTTTATCCCGAGAGTTTATCCTAAGAGTTTATCCTGGAAGTTTATCCTGAGAGTTTATCTTGAGAGTTTATCCTGAGAGTTTATCCTGAGAGTTTATCCTGAGACTTTATCCTGAGAGTTTATCCTGAGACTTTACCCTGAAAGTTTATCCTGAGACTTTATCCTGAGACTTTATCCTGAGAGTTTATCCTGAGAGTTTATCCTGAAAGTTTATCCTGAGAGTTTTTTTTTCTGAGAGTTTGTCCTGAAAGTTTATCCTGAGAGATTATCCTGTGTTTATCCTGAGAGTTTATCCTGAGAGATTATTCTCAGACTTTCTCTGAAATTTTATCCTGAGACTTTATCCTGAGAGTTTATCCTGAGAGTTTATCCTGAAAGTTTATTCTGAAAGTTTATCCTGAAAGTTCATCCTGAGAGTTTATCCTAGAAGTTTATCCTGAAAGTTTATCTTGTGGAGACTTTATCTTGAGGCTTCATCCTGAGAGTTTATCCTGTGTTTATCCTGAGAGTTCATCCTGAGAGATTATTCTCAGACTTTCTCTGAAAGTTTATTCTGAGACTTTATCCTTAGAGTTTATCCTGAGAGTTTATCCTGAAAGTTCATCCTGGGAGTTTATCCTGGAAGTTTATCCTGAAAGTTTATTCTGTGTTGTCTTGAGTTTGCAATGAGAGTATATCCTGAGTTGTCCTGAGATTTTATCCTGAGACTTTATCCTGAGAGTTTATCCTGAGAGTTTATTCTAAGAGTTTATCCTAAAAGTTTATCCTGAGAGTTTATCTTGAGAGTTTATCCTGAGAGTTTATCCTGAGAGTTTATCCTGAAAGTTTATCCTGAAAGTTTATCCTGAGAGTTTATCCTGAAATTTTATCCTGAAAGTTCATCCTTAGAGTTTATTCTGGAAGTTTTTTTTCTGAAAGTTTGTCCTGTGTTGTCTTGAGTTTGTAATGAGAGTTTATCCTGAGTTGTCCTGAGATTTTATCCTGAGACTTTATCCTGAGACTTTATCCTGAAAGTTTATTCTGAAAGTTTATCCTGAAAGTTCATCCTGAGAGTTTATCCTGGAAGTTTATCCTGAAAGTTTATCTTGTGTTGTCTGGAGTTTGTAATGAGAGTTTATCCTGAGTTGTCCTGAGACTTTATCCTGAGAGTTTATCCTGAGAGTTTATCCTTAAAGTTTATCCTGAGAGTTTTTTTCTGAGAGTTTGTCCTGAAAGTTTATCCTGAGAGTTTATCCTGTGTTTATCCTGAGAGTTTATCCTGAGAGATTATCCTCAGACTTTCTCTGAAAGTTTATCCTGAGACTTTATCCTGAGAGTTTATCCTGAGAGTTTATCCTGAAAGTTTATTCTGAAAGTTTATCCTGAAAGTTCATCCTGAGAGTTTATCCTGGAAGTTTATCCTGAAAGTTTATCTTGTGTTGTCTGGAGTTTGTAATGAGAGTTTATCCTGAGTTGTCCTGAGATTTTATCCTGAGACTTCATCCTGAGAGTTTATCCTGAGAGTTTATCCTGAGAGTTTATCCTGAGAGTTTATCCTGAGAGTTTTTTTTCTGAGAGTTTGTCCTGAAAGTTTATCCTGAGAGTTTATCCTGTGTTTATCCTGAGAGTTTATCCTGAGAGATTATCCTCAGTTTTTCTCTGAAAGTTTATCCTGAGACTTTATCCTGAAAGTTTATCCTGAGAGTTTATCCTGAGAGTTTATCCTGAAAGTTTATCCTGAAAGTTTATCCTGAAAGTTCATCCTGAGAGTTTATCCTAAAAGTTTATCCTGAAAGTTTATCTTGTGTTGTCTGGAGTTTGTAATGAGAGTTTATCCTGAGTTGTCCTGAGATTTTATCCTGAGACTTTATCCTGAGACTTTATCCTGAGAGTTTATCCTGAGAGTTTATCCTGAAAGTTTATCCTGAGAGTTTATCCTGTGTTTATCCTGAGACTTCATCTTGAGGCTTCATCCTGAGAGTTCATCCTGTGTTTATCCTAAGAGTTCATCCTAAGAGATTATCCTCAGACTTTCTTTGAAAATTTATCCTGAGACTTTATCCTGAGAGTTTATCCTGAGAGTTTATCCTGAAAGTTTATCCTGGGAGTTTATCCTGGAAGTTTATCCTGTGTTTACTCTGAGACTTTATCTTGAGGCTTCAACCTGAGAGTTTATCCTGTGTTTATCCTGAGAGGTTATCCTGAGAGATTATTCTCAGACTTTCTCTGAAAGTTTATTCTGAGACTTTATCCTAAGAGTTTATCCTGGGATTTTATTCTGAAAGTTTATCCTGAAAGTTCATCCTGGGAGATAATCCTGGAAGTTTATCCTGAAAGTTTATCTTGTGGAGACTTTATCTTGAGGCTTCATCCTGAGAGTTTATCCTGTGTTTATCCTGAGAGTTTATCCTGAGAGATTATTCTCAGACTTTCTCTGAAAGTTTATTCTGAGACTTTATCCTGAGACTTTATCCTGAAAGTTTATCCTGAGAGTTTATCCTGAAAGTTCATCCTGTGTTGTCTTGAGTTTGTAATGAGAGTATATCCTGAGTTGTCCTGAGATTTTATCCTGAGACTATCCTGAGAGTTTATGCTGAGAGTTTATCCTAAGAGTTCATCCTGAAAGTTTATCCTGAGAGTTTATCTTGAGAGTTTATCCCAAGAGTTTATCCCAAGAGTTTATCCTAAGAGTTTATCCTGGAAGTTTATCCTGAGAGTTTATCTTGAGAGTTTATCCTGAGACTTTATCCTGAGAGTTTATCCTGAGAGTTTATCCTAAGAGTTCATCCTGAAAGTTTATCCTGAGAGTTTATCTTGAGAGTTTATCCCAAGAGTTTATCCTAAGAGTTTATCCTGGAAGTTTATCCTGAGAGTTTATCTTGAGAGTTTATCCTGAGAGTTTATCCTGAGAGTTTATCCTGAGACTTTATCCTGAGAGTTTATCCTGAGACTTTACCCTGAAAGTTTATCCTGAGACTTTATCCTGAGACTTTATCCTGAGAGTTTATCCTGAGAGTTTATCCTGAAAGTTTATCCTGAGAGTTTTTTTTCTGAGAGTTTGTCCTGAAAGTTTATCCTGAGAGATTATCCTGTGTTTATCCTGAGAGTTTATCCTGAGAGATTATCCTCAGACTTTCTCTGAAAGTTTATCCTGAGACTTTATCCTGAGAGCTTATCCTGAGAGTTTATCCTGAAAGTTTATTCTGAAAGTTTATCCTGAAAGTTCATCCTGAGAGTTTATCCTGGAAGTTTATCCTGAGAGTTTATCCTGAAAGTTTATCCTGAGACTTTTTTTTTCTGAGAGTTTGTCCTGAAAGTTTATCCTGAGAGTTTATCCTGTGTTTATCCTGAGAGTTTATCCTGAGAGATTATCCTCAGTTTTTCTCTGAAAGTTTATCCTGAGACTTTATCCTGAAAGTTTATCCTGAGAGTTTATCCTGAGAGTTTATCCTGAAAGTTTATCTTAAAAAGTTTATCCTGAAAGTTCATCCTGAGAGTTTATCCTGAAAGTTTATCCTGAAAGTTTATCTTGTGTTGTCTGGAGTTTGTAAAGAGAGTTTATCCTGAGTTGTCCTGAGATTTTATCCTGAGACTTTATCTGAGACTTTATCCTGAGAGTTTATCCTGAGAGTTTATCCTGAAAGTTTATCCTGAGAGTTTATCCTGTGTTTATCCTGAGACTTCATCTTGAGGCTTCATCCTGAGAGTTTATCCTGTGTTTATGCTGAGAGTTCATCCTAAGAGATTATCCTCAGACTTTCTTTGAAAGTTTATCCTGAGACTTTATCCTGAGAGTTTATCCTGAGAGTTTATCCTGAAAGTTTATCCTGGGAGTTTATCCTGGAAGTTTATCCTGTGTTTACTCTGAGACTTTATCTTGAGGCTTCAACCTGAGAGTTTATCATGTGTTTATCCTGAGAGGTTATCCTGAGAGATTATTCTCAGACTTTCTCTGAAAGTTTATTCTGAGACTTTATCCTAAGAGTCTATCCTGGGATTTTATTCTGAAAGTTTATCCTGAAAGTTCATCCTGGGAGTTTATCCTGGAAGTTTATCCTGAAAGTTTTTTTTGTGGAGACTTTATCTTGAGACTTTATCCTTAGAGTTTATCCTGAGAGTTTATCCTGAAAGTTCATCCTGTGAGTTTATCCTGGAAGTTTATCCTGAAAGTTTATTCTGTGTTGTCTTGAGTTTGTAATGAGAGTATATCCTGAGTTGTCCTGAGATTTTATCCTGAGACTTTATCCTGAGAGTTTATCCTGAGAGTTTATCCTAAGAGTTTATCCTGAAAGTTTATCCTGAGAGTTTATCTTGAGAGTTTATCCCAAGAGTTTATCCTAAGAGTTTATCCTGGAAGTTTATCCTGAGAGTTTATCTTGAGAGTTTATCCTGAGAGTTGATCCTGAGAGTTTATCCTGAGACTTTATCCTGAGAGTTTATCCTGAGACTTTACCCTGAAACTTTATCCTGAGACTTTATCCTGAGACTTTATCCTGAGAGTTTATCCTGAGAGTTTATCCTGAAAGTTTATCCTGAGAGTTTTTTTTTTCTGAGAGTTTGTCCTGAAAGTTTATCCTGAGAGATTATCCTGTGTTTATCCTGAGAGTTTATCCTGAGAGATTATCCTCAGACTTTCTCTGAAAGTTTATCCTGAGACTTTATCCTGAGAGTTTATCCTGAGACTTTATCCTGAGAGTTTATCCTGAGAGTTTATCCTGAAAGTTTATCCTGGGAGTTTATCCTGGAAGTTTATCCTGTGTTTACTCTGAGACTTCATCTTGAGGCTTCAACCTGAGAGTTTTTCCTGTGTTTATCCTGAGAGGTTATCCTGAGAGATTATTCTCAGACTTTCTCTGAAAGTTTATTTTGAGACTTTATCCTAAGAGTTTATCCTGGGATTTTATTCTGAAAGTTTATCCTGAAAGTTCATCCTGGGAGTTTATCCTGGAAGTTTATCCTGAAAGTTTATCTTGTGGAGACTTTATCCTGAGACTTTATCCTGAGAGTTTATCCTGAGAGTTTATCCTAAGAGTTTATCCTGAGAGTTTATCCTAAAAGTTTATCCTGAAAGTTCATCCTGAGAGTTTATCCTGGAAGTTCATCCTGAATGTTTATCCTGTGTTGTCTAGAGTTTATCCTGAGTTGTCCTGAAATTTTATCCTGAAACTTTATCCTGAGACTTTATCCTGAGAGTTCATCCTGAAAGTTTATCCTGAGAGTTTATCCTGTGTTTGTTCTGAGAGTTTATCCTGAGAGATTATCCTCAGACTTTCTCTGAAAGTTTATCCTGAGACTTTGTTCTGAGAGATTATCCTCAGACTTTCTCTGAAAGTTTATCCTGATACTTTATCCTGAGAGTTTATCCTGAGAGTTTATCCTGAGAGTTTATCTTGAGAGTTTATCCTGAAAGTTTATCCTGAGACTTTATCCTGAGAGTTTATCCTGAGAGTTTATCCTGAGAGTTTATCCTGAGAGTTTATCCTGAAAAGTTATCCTGAAAGTTCATCCTGAGAGTTTATTCTGGAAGTTTTTTTTTCTGAAAGTTTATCCTGTGTTGTCTTGAGTTTGTAATGAGAGTTTATCCTGAGTTCACCTGAGATTTTATCCTGAGACTTTTTCCTGAGAGTTTATCCTGAGAGTTTATCCTGAGAGTTTTTCCTGAAAAATTATCCTGAGAGTTTATTCTGTGTTTGTCCTGAGACTTTATCTTGAGGCTTCATCCTGAGAGTTTATCCTGTGTTTATCCTGAGAGTTCATCCTAAGAGATTATCCTCAGACTTTCTTTGAAAGTTTATCCTAAGACTTTATCCTGAGAGTTTATCCTGAGAGTTTATCCTGAAAATTTATCCTGGGAGTTTATCCTGGAAGTTTATCCTGTGTTTACTCTGAGACTTTATCTTGAGGCTTCAACCTGAGAGTTTTTCCTGTGTTTATCCTGAGAGGTTATCCTGAGAGATTATTCTCAGACTTTCTCTGAAAGTTTATTTTGAGACTTTATCCTAAAAGTTTATCCTGGGATATTATTCTGAAAGTTTATCCTGAAAGTTCATCCTGGGAGTTTATCCTGGAAGTTTATCCTGAAAGTTTATCTTGTGGAGACTTTATCCTGAGACTTTATCCTGAGAGTTTATCCTGAGAGTTTATCCTAAGAGTTTATCCTGAGAGTTTATCCTAAAAGTTTATCCTGAAAGTTCATCCTGAGAGTTTATCCTGGAAGTTTATCCTAAATGTTTATCCTGTGTTGTCTAGAGTTTATCCTGAGTTGTCCTGAAATTTTATCCTGAGACTTTATCCTGAGACTTTATCCTGAGAGTTCATCCTGAAAGTTTATCCTGAGAGTTTATCCTGTGTTTATTCTGAGAGTTTATCCTGAGAGATTATCCTCAGACTTTCTCTGAAAGTTTATCCTGAGACTTTGTTCTGAGAGATTATCCTCAGACTTTCTCTGAAAGTTTATCCTGATACTTTATCCTGAGAGTTTATCCTGAGAGTTTATCCTGAGAGTTTATCCTGAGAGTTTATCCTGAGAGTTTATCCTGAGAGTTTATCCTGAGAGTTTATCCTGAAAGTTTATCCTGAAAGTTCATCCTGAGAGTTTATTCTGGAAGTTTTTTTTTTCTGAAAGTTTATCCTGTGTTGTCTTGAAATTGTAATGAGAGTTTATCCTGAGTTCACCTGAGATTTTATCCTGAGACTTTTTCCTGAGAGTTTATCCTGAGAGTTTATCCTGAGAGTTTATTCTGTGTTTATCCTGAGACTTTATCTTGAGGCTTCATCCTGAGAGTTTATCCTGTGTTTATCCTGAGAGTTTATCCTGAGAGATTATCCTCAGACTTTCTCTGAAAGTTTATCCCGAGACTTTATCCTGAGAGTTTATCCTGAGAGTTTATCCTGAGAGTTTATCTTGAGAGTTTATCCTGAGAGTTTATCCTGAGAGTTCATCCTGAAAGTTCATCCTGAGAGTTTGTCCTGGAAGTTTATCCTGGAAGTTCATTCTGTGTTGTCTTGAGTTTGTAATGAGAGTATATCCTGAGTTGTCCTGAGATTTTTCCCTGAGACTTTTTCCTGAGAGTTTATCCTGAAAGTTTATCCTGAGAGTTTATCCTGAGAGTTTATCTTAAGAGTTTATCCTGAAAGTTTATCCTGAGAGTTTATCTTGAGAGTTTATCCTGAGAGTTTATCCTGAGAGTTTATCCTGAGACTTTATCCTGAGAGTTCATTCTGAGACTTTATTCTGAAAGTTTATCCTGAGAGTTTATCCTGAGAGATTATTCTCAGACTTTACTCTGAAAGTTTATCCTGAGACTTTATCCTGAGAGTTATCCTGAGAGTTTATCCTGAGAGTTTATCCTGAAAGTTTATCCTGGAAGTTTATCCTGAAAGTTTATCCTGTGTTTATTCTGAGACTTTATCTTGAGGCTTCATCCTGAAAGTTTATCCTGTGTTGTCTTGAGTTTGTAATGAGAGTATATCCTGAGTTGTCCTGAGATTTTATCCTGAGACTTTATCCTGAGAGTTTATCCTGAGAGTTTATCCTAAGAGTTTATCCTGAAAGTTTATCCTGAGAGTTTATCTTGATAGTTTATCCTGAGAGTTTGTCCTAAGAGTTTATCCTGAAAGTTTATCCTGAGAGTTTATTTTGAGAGTTTATCCTGAGAGTTTATCCTGAGAGTTTATCCTGAGACTTTATCCTGAGAGTTTATCCTGAGACTTTACCCTAAAAGTTTATCCTGAGACTTTATCCTGAGACTTTATCCTGAGAGTTTATCCTGAGAGTTTATCCTGAAAGTTTATCCTGAGAGTTTTTTTCTGAGAGTTTGTCCTGAAAGTTTATCCTGAGAGTTTATCCTGTGTTTATCCTGAGAGTTTATCCTGAGAGATTATCCTCAGACTTTCTCTGAAAGTTTATCCTGAGAGTTTATCCTGAGAGTTTATCCTGAGAAGTTATCCTGAGAGTTTATCCTGAAAGTTTATTCTGAAAGTTTATCCTGAAAGTTCATCCTGAGAGTTTATCCTGGAATTTTATCCTGAAAGTTTTTCTTGTGTTGTCTGGAGTTTGTAATGAGAGTTTATCCTGAGTTGTCCTGAGATTTTATCCTGAGACTTCATCCTGAGAGTTTATCCTGAGAGTTTATCCTGAGAGTTTATCCTGAAAGTTTATCCTGAGAGTTTTTTTTTCTGAGAGTTTGTCCTGAAAGTTTTTCCTGAGAGTTTATCCTGTGTTTATCCTGAGAGTTTATCCTGAGAGATTATCCTCAGTTTTTTTCTCTGAAAGTTTATCCTGAGACTTTATCCTGAAAGTTTATCCTGAGAGTTTATCCTGAGAGTTTATCCTGAAAGTTTATCCTGAAAGTTTATCCTGAAAGTTCATCCTGAGAGTTTATCCTGAAAGTTTATCCTGAAAGTTTATCTTGTGTTGTCTGGAGTTTGTAATGAGAGTTTATCCTGAGTTGTCCTGAGATTTTATCCTGAGACTTTATCCTGAGAGTTTATCCTGAGAGTTTATCCTGAGAGTTTATCCTGAAAGTTTACCCTGAGAGTTTATCCTGTGTTTATCCTGAGACTTCATTTTGAGGCTTCATCCTGAGAGTTTATCCTGTGTCTATCCTGAGAGTTCATCCTAAGAGATTATCCTCAGACTTTCTTTGAAAGTTTATCCTAAGACTTTATCCTGAGAGTTTATCCTGAGAGTTTATCCTGAAAGTTTATCCTGGGAGTTTATCCTGGAAGTTTATCCTGTGTTTACTCTGAGACTTTATCTTGAGGCTTCAACCTGAGAGTTTTTCCTGTGTTTATCCTGAGAGGTTATCCTGAGAGATTATTCTCAGCCTTTCTCTGAAAGTTTATTTTGAGACTTTATCCTAAGAGTTTATCCTGGGATTTCATTCTGAAAGTTTATCCTGAAAGTTCATCCTGGGAGTTTATCCTGGAAGTTTATCCTGAAAGTTTATCTTGTGGAGACTTTATCCTGAGACTTTGTCCTGAGAGTTTATCCTGAGAGTTTATCCTAAGAGTTTATCCTGAAAGTTTATCCTGAGAGTTTATCTTGATAGTTTATCCTGAGAGTTTATCCTAAGAGTTTATCTTGAAAGTTTGTCCTGAGAGTTTATCCTGAGAGTTTATCCTGAGACTTTATCCTGAGAGTTTATCTTGAGACTTTACCCTGAAAGTTTATCCTGAGACTTTATCCTGAGACTTTATTCTGAGAGTTTATCCTGAGAGTTTATCCTGAAAGTTTATCCTGAGAGTTTTTTTCTGAGAGTTTGTCCTGAAAGTTTATCCTGAGAGTTTATCCTGTGTTTATCCTGAGAGTTTATCCTGAGAGATTATCCTCAGACTTTCTCTGAAAGTTTATCCTGAGACTTTATCCTGAGAGTTTATCCTGAGAGTTTATCCTGAAAGTTTATTCTGAAAGTTTATCCTGAAAGTTCATCCTGAGAGTTTATCCTGGAGGTTTATCCTGAAAGTTTATCTTGTGTTGTCTGGAGTTTGTAATGAGAGTTTATCCTGAGTTGTACTGAGATTTTATCCTGAGACTTCATCCTGAGAGTTTATCCTGAGAGTTTATTCTGAGAGTTTATCCTGAGAGTTTATCCTGAGAGTTTATCCTGAAAGTTTATCCTGAGAGTTTTTTTTCTGAGAGTTTGTCCTGAAAGTTTATCCTGAGAGTTTATCCTGTGTTTTTCCTGAGAGTTTATCCTGATAGATCATCCTCAGTTTTTCTCTGAAAGTTGATCCTGAGACTTTATCCTGAAAGTTTATCCTGAGAGTTTATCCTGAGAGTTTATCCTGAAAGTTTATCCTGAAAGTTTATCCTGAAAGTTCATCCTGAGAGTTTATCCTGAAAGTTTATCCTGAAAGTTTATCTTGTGTTGTCTGGAGTTTGTAATGAGAGTTCATCCTGAGTTGTCCTGAGATTTTATCCTGAGACTTTATCCTGAGACTTTATCCTGAGAGTTTATCCTGATAGTTTATCCTGAAAGTTTATCCTGAGAGTTTATCCTGTGTTTATCCTGAGACTTCATCTTGAGGCTTCATCCTGAGAGTTTATCCTGTGTTTATCCTGAGAGTTCATCCTGAGAGATTATCCTCAGACTTTCTTTGAAAGTTTATCCTGAGACTTTATCCTGAGAGTTTATCCTGAGAGTGTATCCTGAAAGTTTATCCTGGGAGTTTATCCTGGAAGTTTATCCTGTGTTTATCCTGAGACTTCATCTTGAGGCTTCATCCTGAGAGTTTATCCTGTGTTTATCCTGAGAGTTCATCCTAAGAGATTATCCTCAGACTTTCTTTGAAAGTTTATCCTGAGACTTTATCCTGAGAGTTTATCCTGAGAGTTTATCCTGAAAGTTTATCCTGGGAGTTTATCCTGGAAGTTTATCATGTGTTTACTCTGAGACTTTATCTTGAGGCTTCAACCTGAGAGTTTATCCTGTGTTTATCCTGAGAGGTTATCCTGAGAGATTATTCTCAGACTTTCTCTGAAAGTTTATTTTGAGACTTTATCCTAAGAGTTTATCCTGGGATTTTATTCTGAAAGTTTATCCTGAAAGTTCATCCTGGGAGTTTATCCTGGAAGTTTATCCTGAAAGTTTATCTTGTGGAGACTTTATCTTGAGGCTTCATCCTGAGAGTTTATCCTGTGTTTATCCTGAGAGTTTATCCTGAGAGATTATTCTCAGACTTCTCTGAAAGTTTATTCTGAGACTTTATCCTTAGAGTTCATCCTGAGAGTTTATCCTGAAAGTTCATCCTGGGAGTTTATCCTGGAAGTTTATCCTGAAAGTTTATTCTGTGTTGTCTTGAGTTTGTAATGAGAGTATATCCTGAGTTGTCCTGAGATTTTATCCTGAGACTTTATCCTGAGAGTTTATCCTGAGAGTTTATCCTAAGAGTTTATCCTGAAAGTTTATCCTGAGAGTTTATCTTGAGAGTTTATCCCGAGAGTTTATCCTAAGAAATTATCCTGGAAG
This sequence comes from Rhabditoides inermis, assembly GCA_963966185.1. NCBI lineage: Eukaryota > Metazoa > Nematoda > Chromadorea > Rhabditida > Rhabditidae > Rhabditoides > Rhabditoides inermis. The sequence goes on along the minus strand of CAWZYM010000295.1, from coordinate 1,285,851 downwards.
TTTATCCTGAGAGTTTATCTTGAGAGTTCATCCTGAGAGTTTATCCTGAGAGTTTATCCTGAGACTTTATCCTGAGAGTTTATCCTGAGACTTTACCCTGAATGTTTATCCTGAGACTTTATCCTGAGACTTTATCCTGAGAGTTTATCCTGAGAGTTTATCCTGAAAGTTTATCCTGAGAGTTTTTTTTTCTGAGAGTTTGTCCTGAAAGTTTATCCTGAGAGATTATCCTGTGTTTATCCTGAGAGTTTATCCTGAGAGATTATCCTCAGACTTTCTCTGAAAGTTTATCCTGAGACTTTATCCTGAGAGTTTATCCTGAGAGTTTATCCTGAAAGTTTATTCTGAAAGTTTATCCTGAAAGTTCATCCTGAGAGTTTATCCTGGAAGTTTATCCTGAAAGTTTATCTTGTGTTGTCTGGAGTTTGTAATGAGAGTTTATCCTGAGTTGTCCTGAGATTTTATCCTGAGACTTCATCCTGAGAGTTTATCCTGAGAGTTTATCCTGAGAGTTTATCCTGAAATTTTATCCTGAAAGTTCATCCTTAGAGTTTTTTTCTGGAAGTTTTTTTTTCTGAAAGTTTATCCTGTGTTGTCTTGAGTTTGTAATGAGAGTTTATCCTGAGTTGTCCTGAGATTTTATCCTGAGACTTTATCCTGAGACTTTATCCTGAGACTTTATCCTGAGACTTTATCCTGAAAGTTTATCCTGAGAGTTTATCCTGTGTTTATCATGAGACTTCATCTTGAGGCTTCATCCTGAGAGTTTATCCTGTGTTTATCCTGAGAGTTCATCCTAAGAGATTATCCTCAGACTTTCTTTGATAGTTTATCCTGAGACTTTATCCTGAGAGTTTATCCTGAGAGTTTATCCTGAAAGTTTATCCTGAGAGTTTATCCTGAGAGTTTATCCTGAGACTTTATCCTGAGATTTTATCCTGAGACTTCATCCTGAGAGTTTATCCTGAGAGTTAATTCTGAGAGTTTATCCTGAGAGTTTATCCTGAGAGTTTATCCTGAAAGTTTATCCTGAGAGTTTTTTTTCTGAGAGTTTGTCCTGAAAGTTTATCCTGAGAGTTTATCCTGTGTTTTTCCTGAGAGTTTATCCTGAGAGATCATCCTCAGTTTTTCTCTGAAAGTTGATCCTGAGACTTTATCCTGAAAGTTTATCCTGAGAGTTTATCCTGAGAGTTTATCCTGAAAGTTTATCCTGAAAGTTTATCCTGAAAGTTCATCCTGAGAGTTTATCCTGAAAGTTTATCCTGAAAGTTTATCTTGTGTTGTCTGGAGTTTGTAATGAGAGTTCATCCTGAGTTGTCCTGAGATTTTATCCTGAGACTTTATCCTGAGACTTTATCCTGAGAGTTTATCCTGATAGTTTATCCTGAAAGTTTATCCTGAGAGTTTATCCTGTGTTTATCCTGAGACTTCATCTTGAGGCTTCATCCTGAGAGTTTATCCTGTGTTTATCCTGAGAGTTCATCCTGAGAGATTATCCTCAGACTTTCTTTGAAAGTTTATCCTGAGACTTTATCCTGAGAGTTTATCCTGAGAGTTTATCCTGAAAGTTTATCCTGGGAGTTTATCCTGGAAGTTTATCCTGTGTTTATCCTGAGACTTCATCTTGAGGCTTCATCCTGAGAGTTTATCCTGTGTTTATCCTGAGAGTTCATCCTAAGAGATTATCCTCAGACTTTCTTTGAAAGTTTATCCTGAGACTTTATCCTGAGAGTTTATCCTGAGAGTTTATCCTGAAAGTTTATCCTGGGAGTTTATCCTGGAAGTTTATCATGTGTTTACTCTGAGACTTTATCTTGAGGCTTCAACCTGAGAGTTTATCCTGTGTTTATCCTGAGAGGTTATCCTGAGAGATTATTCTCAGACTTTCTCTGAAAGTTTGTTTTGAGACTTTATCCTAAGAGTTTATCCTGGGATTTTATTCTGAAAGTTTATCCTGAAAGTTCATCCTGGGAGTTTATCCTGGAAGTTTATCCTGAAAGTTTATCTTGTGGAGACTTTATCTTGAGGCTTCATCCTGAGAGTTTATCTTGTGTTTATCCTGAGAGTTTATCCTGAGAGATTATTCTCAGACTTCTCTGAAAGTTTATTCTGAGACTTTATCCTTAGAGTTCATCCTGAGAGTTTATCCTGAAAATTCATCCTGGGAGTTTATCCTGGAAGTTTATCCTGAAAGTTTATTCTGTGTTGTCTTGAGTTTGTAATGAGAGTATATCCTGAGTTGTCCTGAGATTTTATCCTGAGACTTTATCCTGAGAGTTTATCCTGAGAGTTTATCCTAAGAGTTTATCCTGAAAGTTTATCCTGAGAGTTTATCTTGAGAGTTTATCCCGAGAGTTTATCCTAAGAAATTATCCTGGAAGTTTATCCTGAGAGTTTATCTTGAGAGTTCATCCTGAGAGTTTATCCTGAGAGTTTATCCTGAGACTTTATCCTGAGAGTTTATCCTGAGACTTTACCCTGAATGTTTATCCTGAGACTTTATCCTGAGACTTTATCCTGAGAGTTTATCCTGAGAGTTTATCCTGAAAGTTTATCCTGAGAGTTTTTTTTCTGAGAGTTTGTCCTGAAAGTTTATCCTGAGAGATTATCCTGTGTTTATCCTGAGAGTTTATCCTGAGAGATTATCCTCAGACTTTCTCTGAAAGTTTATCCTGAGACTTTATCTTGAGAGTTTATCCTGAGAGTTTATCCTGAAAGTTTATTCTGAAAGTTTATCCTGAAAGTTCATCCTGAGAGTTTATCCTGGAAGTTTATCCTGAAAGTTTATCTTGTGTTGTCTGGAGTTTGTAATGAGAGTTTATCCTGAGTTGTCCTGAGATTTTATCCTGAGACTTCATCCTGAGAGTTTATCCTGAGAGTTTATCCTGAGAGTTTATCCTGAAATTTTATCCTGAAAGTTCATCCTTAGAGTTTTTTTTCTGGAAGTTTTTTTTTCTGAAAGTTTATCCTGTGTTGTCTTGAGTTTGTAATGAGAGTTTATCCTGAGTTGTCCTGAGATTTTATCCTGAGACTTTATCCTGAGACTTTATCCTGAGACTTTATCCTGAAAGTTTATCCTGAGAGTTTATCCTGTGTTTATCATGAGACTTCATCTTGAGGCTTCATCCTGAGAGTTTATCCTGTGTTTATCCTGAGAGTTCATCCTAAGAGATTATCCTCAGACTTTCTTTGATAGTTTATCCTGAGACTTTATCCTGAGAGTTTATCCTGAGAGTTTATCCTGAAAGTTTATCCTGAAAGTTTATCCTGAGAGTTTTTTTCTGAGAGTTTGTCCTGAAAGTTTATCCTGAGAGTTTATCCTGTGTTTATCCTGAGAGTTTATCCTGAGAGATTATCCTCAGTTTTTCTCTGAAAGTTTATCCTGAGACTTTATCCTGAAAGTTTATCCTGAGAGTTTATCCTGAAAGTTTATCCTGAAAGTTTATCTTGTGTTGTCTGGAGTTTGTAATGAGAGTTTATCCTGAGTTGTCCTGAGATTTTATCCTGTGTTTATCCTGAGAGTTCATCCTGAGAGATTTTCCTCAGACTTTCTTTGAAAGTTTATCCTGAGACTTTATCCTGAGAGTTTATCTTGAGAGTTTATCCTGAAAGTTTATCCTGGGAGTTTATCCTGGAAGTTTATCCTGTGTTTATCTTGAGACTTTATCTTGAGGCTTCATCCTGAGAGTTTATCCTGTGTTTATCCTGGGAGTTTATCCTGGAAGTTTATCCTGAAAGTTTATCCTGTGTTGTCTTGAGTTTGTAATGAGAGTATATCCTGAGTTGTCCTAAGATTTTATCCTGAGAGTTTATGCTGAGAGTTTTGTCTGAGAGTTTATCCTGAAATTTTATCCTGAAAGTTCATCCTTAGAGTTTATTCTGGAAGTTTTTTTTTTCTTCTGAAAGTTCATCCTGTGTTGTCTTGAGTTTGTAATGAGAGTTTATCCTGAGTTGTCCTCAGATTTTATCCTGAGACTTTATCCTGAGACTTTATCCTGAGAGTTTATCCTGAGAGTTTATCCTGAAAGTTTATCCTGAGAGTTTATCCTGTGTTCATCCTGAGACTTTATCTTGAGGCTTCATCCTGAGAGTTTATCCTGTGTTTATCCTGAGAGTTCATCCTGAGAGATTTTCCTCAGACTTTCTTTGAAAGTTTATCCTGAAAGTTTATCCTGGGAGTTTATCCTGGAAGTTTATCCTGTGTTTATCTTGAGACTTTATCTTGAGGCTTCATCCTGAGAGTTTATCCTGTGTTTATCCTGAGAGTTTATCCTGAGAGATTATTCTCAGACTTTAACTGAAAGTTTATCCTGAGTCTTTATCCTGAGAGTTTGGCCTGAGAGTTTATCCTGAAAGTTTATCCTGGGAGTTTATCCTCAAAGTTTATCCTGTGTTTATCCTGAGACTTTATCTTGAGGCTTCATCCTGAAAGTTTATCCTGTGTTGTATTGAGTTTGTAATGAGAGTATATCCTGAGTTGTCCTGAGATTTTATCCTGAGACTTTATCCTGAGAGTTTATTCTGAGAGTTTATCCTAAGAGTTTATCCTGAAAGTTTATCCTGAGAGTTTATCTTGAGAGTTTATCCTGAGAGTTTATCCTAAGAGTTTATCCTGAAAGTTTATCCTGAGAGTTTATCTTGAGAGTTTATCCTGAGAGTTTATCCTGAGACTTTATCCTGAGACTTTATCCTGAGAGTTTATCCTGAGACTTTACCCTGAAAGTTTATCCTGAGACTTTATCCTGAAAGTTTATCCTGAAAGTTCATCCTGAGAGTTTTTTTCTGAAAGTTGTCCTGAAAGTTTATCCTGAGAGTTTATCCTGTGTTTATCCTGAGAGTTTATCCTGAGAGATTATCCTCAGACTTTCTCTGAAAGTTTGTCCTGAAAGTTTATCCTAAGAGTTTATCCTGTGTTTATCCTGAGAGTTTATCCTGAAAGTTTATCCTGAAAGTTTATCCTGAAAGTTCATCCTGAGAGTTTATCCTGAGAGTTTATCCTGAAAGTTTATCCTGGAAGTTTATCCTGAAAGTTTATCTTGTGTTGTCTGGAGTTTGTAATGAAAGTTTATCCTGAGTTGTCCTGAGATTTTATCCTGAGACTTCATCCTGAGAGTTTATCCTGAGAGTTTATGCTGAGAGTTTATTCTGAGAGTTTATCCTGAAATTTTGTTCTGAAAGTTCATCCTTAGAGTTTATTCTGGAAGTTTTTTTTCTGAAAGTTTATCCTGTGTTGTCTTGAGTTTGTAATGAGAGTTTATCCTGAGTTGTCCTGAGATTTTATCCTGAGACTTTATCCTGAGACTTTATCCTGAGAGTTTATCCTGAGAGTTTCTCCTGAAAGTTTTTCCTGAGAGTTTATCCTGTGTTTATCCTGAGACTTTATCCTGAGAGTTTATCCTGAGAGTTTCTCCTGAAAGTTCATCCTGAAAGTTTATCCTGTGTTTATCCTGAGAATTCATCCTGAGAGATTTTCCTCAGACTTTCTTTGAAAGTTTATCCTGAGACTTTATCCTGAGAGTTTATCCTGAGAGTTTATCCTGAAAGTTTATCCTGGGAGTTTATCCTGGAAGTTTATCCTGTGTTTATCCTGACACTTTATCTTGAGGCTTCATCCTGAGAGTTTATCCTGTGTTTATCCTGAGAGTTTATCCTGAGAGATTATTCTCAGACTTTCTCTGAAAGTTTATCCTGAGTCTTCATCCTGAGAGTTTATCCTGAGAGTTTATCCTGAAAGTTTATCCTGGGAGTTTATCCTGAAAGTTTATCCTGTGTTTATCCTGAGACTTTATCTTGAGGCTTCATCCTGAAAGTTTATCCTGTGTTGTCTTGAGTTTGTAATGAGAGTATATCCTGAGTTGTCCTGAGATTTTATCCTGAGACTTTATCCTGAAAGTTTATCCTGAGAGTTTATCCTAAGAGTTTATCCTGAAAGTTTATCCTGAGAGTTTATCCTGAGACTTTATCCTGAGAGTTTATCCTAAGAGTTTATCCTGAAAGTTTATTTTGAGAGTTTATCCTGAGAGTTTATCCTGAGAGTTTATCCTGAGACTTTATCCTGAGAGTTTATCCTAAGAGTTTATCCTGAAAGTTTATCCTGAGAGTTTATCTTGAGAGTTTATCCTGAGAGTTTATCCTGAGAGTTTATCCTGAAAGTTTTTCCTGAGAGTTTATCTTGAGAGTTTATCCTGAGAGTTTATCCTGAGAGTTTATCCTGAGACATTATCCTGAGAGTTTATCCTGAGACTTTACCCTGAAAGTTTATCCTGAGACTTTATCCTGAGAGTTTATCCTGAGAGTTTATTTTGAGAGTTTATCCTGAGAGTTTATCCTGAAAGTTTATCCTGAGACTTTATCCTGAGACTTTATCCTGAGAGTTTATCCTAAGAGTTTATCCTGAAAGTTTATCCTGAGAGTTTATCTTGAGAGTTTATCCTGAGAGTTTATCCTGAGAGTTTATCCTAAGAGTTTATCCTGAAAGTTTATCCTGAGAGTTTATCTTGAGAGTTTATCCTGAGAGTTTATCCTGAGAGTTTATCCTGAGACATTATCCTGAGAGTTTATCCTGAGACTTTACCCTGAAAGTTTATCCTGAGACTTTATCCTGAAAGTTTATCCTGAAAGTTCATCCTGAGAGTTTTTTTCGGAGAGTTTGTCCTGAAAGTTTATCCTGAGAGTTTATCCTGTGTTTATCCTGAGAGTTTATCCTGAGAGATTATCCTGAAAGTTTATCCTGAAAGTTCATCCTGAAAGTTCATCCTGAGAGTTTATCCTGAGAGTTTATCCTGGAAGTTTATCCTGTGTTTATCCTGACACTTTATCTTGAGGCTTCATCCTGAGAGTTTATCCTGTGTTTATCCTGAGAGTTTATCCTGAGAGATTATTCTCAGACTTTCTCTGAAAGTTTGTCCTGAAAGTTTATCCTGAGAGTTTATCCTGTGTTTATCCTGAGAGTTTATCCTGAAAGTTTATCCTGAAAGTTTATCCTGAAAGTTCATCCTGAGAGTTTATCCTGAGAGTTTATCCTGAAAGTTTATCCTGGAAGTTTATCCTGAAAGTTTATCTTGTGTTGTCTGGAGTTTGTAATGAAAGTTTATCCTGTGTTGTCTTGAGTTTGTAATGAGAGTATATCCTGAGTTGTCCTGAGATTTTATCCTGAGACTTTATCCTGAGAGTTTATCCTGAAAGTTTATCCTAAGAGTTTATCCTGAAAGTTTATCCTGAGAGTTTATCTTGAGAGTTTATCCTGAGAGTTTATCCTAAGAGTTTATCCTGAAAGTTTATCCTGAGAGTTTATCTTGAGAGTTTATCCTGAGAGTTTATCCTGAGAGTTTATCCTGAGACTTTATCCTGAGAGTTTATCCTGAGACTTTAACCTGAAAGTTTATCCTGAGACTTTATCCTGAAAGTTTATCCTGAAAGTTCATCCTGAGAGTTTTTTTTCTGAGAGTTTGTCCTGAAAGTTTATCCTGAGAGTTTATCCTGTGTTTATCCTGAGAGTTTATCCTGAGAGATTATCCTCAGACTTTCTCTGAAAGTTTGTCCTGAAAGTTTATCCTGAGAGTTCATCCTGTGTTTATCCTGAGAGTTTATCCTGAAAGTTTATCCTGAAAGTTTATCCTGAAAGTTCATCCTGAGAGTTTATCCTGAGAGTTTATCCTGAAAGTTTATCCTGAAAGTTTATCCTGAAAGTTTATCTTGTGTTGTCTGGAGTTTGTAATGAAAGTTTATCCTGAGTTGTCCTGAGATTTTATCCTGAGACTTCATCCTGAGACTTTATCCTGAGAGTTTATGCTGAGAGTTTATTCTGAGAGTTTATCCTGAAATTTTGTTCTGAAAGTTCATCCTTAGAGTTTTTTCTGGAAGTTTTTTTTCTGAAAGTTTATCCTGTGTTGTAGGAACCACAACGTGAGTTGCAGAGAGCCCGGCGAAATCATGTAACATTTTCTCACTGAACACATGACGTGCTCTAATTAGCATAGAACGATTCGCCAATTCGCGCTGGTTCTAACGGTATACTTTTTATGGGATCATGTACCCTGTAAAGTAGTGAAAATCGGTAAAAAGTGATACGATGACGTCATATTTCTTTCATCTAGCCGCCATCGCTCAAAGTGAGTAATGAAAAATGCTAACATAAGAGACGTATTTCATCGAGTACTTATCGATTACAGTCAAACAAAACCTAGTGATACTAATATAAACGAATATGTTTATTATTCAACTATCGATGACGTCATCAGTGCTTTGATCTAGCCGCCCTCTGTCGCACTTTCTCTATGTGAGCGCGCGCTCGGGTGCGCGGCGTTGTGCGGAATTAGAGCGCAATGTGAACGATGAACCCTACGAGCATTATATATTTTTGAAATCAGCTTCAAATGGACCACATTTATGAACTCATTGCTATACCATATCCAAATATTTGAAAATCTCATTGTGGTCCATACCTGTGTTGTCTTGAGTTTGTAATGAGAGTTTATCCTGAGTTGTCCTGAGATTTTATACTGAGACTTTATCCTGAGACTTTATCCTGAGAGTTTATCCTGAGAGTTTCTCCTGAAAGTTTCTCCTGAGAGTTTATCCTGTGTTTATCCTGAGAGTTTATCCTGAGAGTTTATCCTGAGAGTTTCTCCTGAAAGTTCATCCTGAAAGTTTATCCTGTGTTTATCCTGAGAGTTCATCCTGAGAGATTTTCCTCAGACTTTCTTTGAAAGTTTATCCTGAGAGTTTATCCTGAGAGTTTATCCTGAGAGTTTATCCTGAAAGTTTATCCTGGGAGTTTATCCTGGAAGTTTATCCTGTGTTTATCCTGACACTTTATCTTGACACTTTATCTTGAGGCTTCATCCTGAGAGTTTATCCTGTGTTTATCCTGAGAGATTATTCTCAGACTTTCTTTGAAAGTTTATCCTGAGTCTTTATCCTGAAAGTATATCCTGAGAGTTTATCCTGAAAGTTTATCCTGGGAGTTTATCCTGAAAGTTTATCCTGTGTTTATCCTGAGACTTTATCTTGAGGCTTCATCCTGAAAGTTTATCCTGTGTTGTCTTGAGTTTGTAATGAGAGTATATCCTGAGTTGTCCTGAGATTTTATCCTGAGACTTTATCCTGAGAGTTTATCCTGAAAGTTTATCCTAAGAGTTTATCCTGAAAGTTTATCCTGAGAGTTTATCTTGAGAGTTTATCCTGAGAGTTTATCCTAAGAGTTTATCCTGAAAGTTTATCCTGAGAGTTTATCTTGAGAGTTTATCCTGAGAGTTTATCCTGAGAGTTTATCCTGAGACTTTATCCTGAGAGTTTATCCTGAGACTTTAACCTGAAAGTTTATCCTGAGACTTTATCCTGAAAGTTTATCCTGAAAGTTCATCCTGAGAGTTTTTTTCTGAGAGTTTGTCCTGAAAGTTTATCCTGAGAGTTTATCCTGTGTTTATCCTGAGAGTTTATCCTGAGAGATTATCCTCAGACTTTCTCTGAAAGTTTGTCCTGAAAGTTTATCCTGAGAGTTCATCCTGTGTTTATCCTGAGAGTTTATCCTGAAAGTTTATCCTGAAAGTTTATCCTGAAAGTTCATCCTGAGAGTTTATCCTGAGAGTTTATCCTGAAAGTTTATCCTGGAAGTTTATCCTGAAAGTTTATCTTGTGTTGTCTGGAGTTTGTAATGAAAGTTTATCCTGAGTTGTCCTGAGATTTTATCCTGAGACTTCATCCTGAGAGTTTATCCTGAGAGTTTATGCTGAGAGTTTATTCTGAGAGTTTATCCTGAAATTTTGTTCTGAAAGTTCATCCTTAGAGTTTTTTCTGGAAGTTTTTTTTCTGAAAGTTTATCCTGTGTTGTAGGAACCACAACGTGAGTTGCAGAGAGCCCGGCGAAATCATGTAACATTTTCTCACTGAACACATGACGTGCTCTAATTAGCATAGAACGATTCGCCAATTCGCGCTGGTTCTAACGGTATACTTTTTATGGGATCATGTACCCTGTAAAGTAGTGAAAATCGGTAAAAAGTGATACGATGACGTCATATTTCTTTCATCTAGCCGCCATCGCTCAAAGTGAGTAATGAAAAATGCTAACATAAGAGACGTATTTCATCGAGTACTTATCGATTACAGTCAAACAAAACCTAGTGATACTAATATAAACGAATATGTTTATTATTCAACTATCGATGACGTCATCAGTGCTTTGATCTAGCCGCCCTCTGTCGCACTTTCTCTATGTGAGCGCGCGCTCGGGTGCGCGGCGCCGTGCGGAATTAGAGCGCAATGTGAACGATGAACCCTACGAGCATTATATATTTTTGAAATCAGCTTCAAATGGACCACATTTATGAACTCATTGCTATACCATATCCAAATATTTGAAAATCTCATTGTGGTCCCTACCTGTGTTGTCTTGAGTTTGTAATGAGAGTTTATCCTGAGTTGTCCTGAGATTTTATACTGAGACTTTATCCTGAGACTTTATCCTGAGAGTTTATCCTGAGAGTTTCTCCTGAAAGTTTCTCCTGAGAGTTTATCCTGTGTTTATCCTGAGACTTTATCCTGAGAGTTTATCCTGAGAGTTTCTCCTGAAAGTTCATCCTGAAAGTTTATCCTGTGTTTATCCTGAGAGTTCATCCTGAGAGATTTTCCTCAGACTTTCTTTGAAAGTTTATCCTGAGACTTTATCCTGAGAGTTTATCCTGAGAGTTTATCCTGAAAGTTTATCCTGGGAGTTTATCCTGGAAGTTTATCCTGTGTTTATCCTGACACTTTATCTTGAGGCTTCATCCTGAGAGTTTATCCTGTGTTTATCCTGAGAGTTTATCCTGAGAGATTATTCTCAGACTTTCTCTGAAAGTTTATCCTGAGTCTTTATCCTGAGAGTATATCCTGAGAGTTTATCCTGAAAGTTTATCCTGGGAGTTTATCCTGAAAGTTTATCCTGTGTTTATCCTGAGACTTTATCTTGAGGCTTCATCCTGAAAGTTTATCCTGTGTTGTCTTGAGTTTGTAATGAAAGTATATCCTGAGTTGTCCTGAGATTTTATCCTGAGACTTTATCCTGAGAGTTTATCCTGAGAGTTTATCCTAAGAGTTTATCCTGAAAGTTTATCCTGAGAGTTTATTTTGAGAGTTTATCCTGAGAGTTTATCCTGAGAGTTTATCCTGAGACTTTATCCTGAGAGTTTATCCTAAGAGTTTATCCTGAAAGTTTATCCTGAGAGTTTATCTTGAGAGTTTACCCTGAGAGTTTATCCTGAGAGTTTATCCTGACAAGGGAAGTATCTCAGGTCATCCGCTCCAGATTGAACGAAATTGTGCTTGTTCGATAGCCAAGGGCCTTCTGATCAATGTTGCCATTGGTCATTTTTGCTAAGGATTTTTGCTCTTATGTCTACTTTCATCTCTCGTCACCTCTTCCACTCTCACTCTTACATGTGCAGTAATCACTATCACTTTCGCTCTCTCTCACTCTCTCTCTATCTCCTATTCTCTCTCTTGTATACTTTCACGTCTCCGCTGCGGTGACAACAACTTTCTAGAGACAGTACTATGGTACCTTCTGTCCACTCTTCTATTCTCACATCTGCAGTAGTCACTGCGACTTTCGAGAGACAGTTATGTAAAAAAACTTTTTTAAACAGAAAGTACTACTCTCTTCTCTATTGTCTTCTCTCCCTACTGTCTACTCTCTCACGTTCTAAAAATATAATTTGACTGCCTGTGCTTGCCAAATGACATGTAAGGTGAACTCGATTCTCACCTCACCTCACTTCCACTCGACACTGTACTGCATCGAAAAACGGAATTTCAGGCTGAATTTCAGACATGTACAAGAGTACAAGTAATAAACTCAAAACTTAGTTTCAACTGAAAAAAGAAGCAGTACATAGTTCTATATTACGTCTACAATGACATCGAGAGAAGAAGCCGGCTGGCGCGCCCTAACACGTTGTGCGCACGTGTGAAGGAGTTCGAAACAGTTTGAGGTAGATTTGGTACATTCGCCTATTTGGGGATGAAGATGAGGTCACAGGCAGCTGGTATCGCGGCTATCGACTTTTTCTAGGTCGATTCACCTACTCTCCAAATTTGGTTCTAATTTTTCTCCATAGTTAAGAGATTAGGTGATAACTATGATAAGGAGATCGCTATTGACGAGATATTTGGAATTTTGCGTTCTCAGGTATTGAAGAAACTTTCTAGAAAAAATGAGTAGTTAGAGTAGACTTTGAAAAGAGATATCTCTCCGGAAAGAATGACAGACAGACACCATAGTAAATATTAGTATGAAAGGGGGAACAGGTTGAAGTACCGTAATCCTACCGTAAAGTTCCGACAATTTTTGAGAATTTTCACATTTGCGAGGGATAAACTTTCAGAGAAAGTCTGAGGATAATCTCTCAGGATGAAGTCTCAGGATAAATTTTCAGAGAAAGTCTGAGGATAATCTCTCAGGATGAAGTCTCAGGATAAACTTTCAGAGAAAGTCTGAGGATAATCTCTCAGGATAAACTCTCAGGATAAACACAGGATAAACTCTCAGGATGAAGCCTCAAGATAAAGTCTCAGGATAAACACAGAATAAACTCTCAGGATAAACTTTCAGGATAAACTCTCAGGATAAACTCTTAGGATAAACTCTCAGGAAAAAGTCTCAGGATAAAATCTCAGGTGAACTCAGGATAAACTCTCATTACAAACTCAAGACAACACAGGATAAACTTTCAGAAAAAAAAACTTCCAGAATAAACTCTCAGGATGAACTTTCAGAAAAAAACTTTCAGGATAAACTCTCAGGATAAACTCTCAGGATAAACTCTCAGGATAAACTCTCAGGATAAACTCTCAGGATAAACTCTCAGGATAAACTTTCAGGATGAAGCCTCAAGATAAAGTCTCAGGATAAAGACAGAATAAACTCTCAGGATAAACTTTCAGGATAAACTCTCTTTTTTTCTCTCAGGATAAACTCTCAGGATAAACACAGGATAAACTCTCAGGATGAAGCCTCAAGATAAAGTCTCAGGATAAACACAGAATAAACTCTCAGGATAAACTTTCAGGATAAACTCTCAGGATAAACTCTCAGGATAAACTCTCAGGAAAAAGTCTCAGGATAAAATCTCAGGTGAATTCAGGATAAACTCTCATTACAAACTCAAGACAACACAGGATAAACTTTCAGAAAAAAAACTTCCAGAATAAACTCTCAGGATGAACTTTCAGGATAAACTCTCAGGATAAACTCTCAGGATAAACTCTCAGGATAAACTCTCAGGATAAAGTCTCAGGATAAACTTTCAAGATAAACTCTCAGGATAAACTCTCAAGATAAACTCTCAGGATAAACTCTCAGGATAAACTCTCAGGATAAAGTATCAGGATAAACTTTCAGAGAAAGTCTGAGGATAATCTCTCAGGATAAAGTCTCAGGCAAAACTTTCAGAGAAAGTCTGAGGATAATCTCTCAGGATAAACTCTCAGGATAAACACAGGATAAACTCTCAGGATAAACTCTCAGGATGAAGCCTCAAGATAAAGTCTCAGGATAAACACAGAATAAACTCTCAGGATAAACTTTCAGGATAAACTCTCAGGATGAACTTTCAGGATAACTTTTCAGGATAAACTCTCAGGATAAACTCTCAGGATAAACTCTCAGGATAAACTGTCAGGATAAAGTCTCAGGATAAACTTTCAGGATAAACTCTCAGGATAAACTCTCAAGATAAACTCTCAGGATAAACTCTCAGGATAAACTCTCAGGATAAAGTCTCAGGATAAACTTTCAGAGAAAGTCTGAGGATAATCTCTCAGGATGAAGTCTCAGGATAAACTTTCAGAGAAAGTCTGAGGATAATCTCTCAAGATAAAGTCTCAGGATAAACACAGAATAAACTCTCAGGATAAACTTTCAGGATAAACTCTCAGGATAAACTCTCAGGATAAACTCTCAGGATAAAATTTCAGGACAACTCAGGATAAACTCTAGACAACACAGAATAAACATTCAGGATAAACTTCCAGGATAAACTCTCAGGATGAACTTTCAGGATAAACTTTTAGGATAAACTCTCAGGATAAACTTTCAGGACAAACTCTCAGGATAAACTCTCAGGATAAAGTCTCAGGATAAACTTTCAGAGAAAGTCTGAGAATAATCTCTCAGGATAAACTCTCAAGATAAACACAGGATAAACTTTCAGAAAAAAAAAACTTCCAGAATAAACTCTCAGGATGAACTTTCAGGATATCTTTTCAGGATAAACTCTCAGGATAAACTCTCAGGATGAACTCTCAGGATAAACTCTCAGGATAAACTTTCAGGATAAAGTCTCAGGATAAACTTTCAGGATAAACTCTCAGGATAAACTCTCAAGATAAACTCTCAGGATAAACTCTCAGGATAAACTCTCAGGATAAAGTCTCAGGATAAACTTTCAGAGAAAGTCTGAGGAAAATCTCTCAGGATAAAGTCTCAGGATAAACTTTCAGAGAAAGTCTGAGGATAATCTCTCAGGATAAACTCTCAGGATAAACACAGGATAAACTCTCAGGATAAACTTTCAGGATGAACTCTCAGGATAAACTCTCAGGATAAAGTCTCAGGATAAAATCTCAGGACAACTCAGGATAAACTCTAAACAACACAGGAAAAACATTCAGGATAAACTTCCAGGATAAACTCTCAGGATGAACTTTCAGGATAAACTTTCAGGATAAACTCTCAGGATAAACTCTCAGGATAAACTCTCAGGATAAACTCTCAGGATAAAGTCTCAGGATAAACTTTCAGGATAAACTCTCAGGATAAACTCTCAAGATAAACTCTCAGGATAAACTCTCAGGATAAACTCTCAGGATAAAGTCTCAGGATAAACTTTCAGAGAAAGTCTGAGGATAATCTCTCAGGGTGAAGTCTCAGGATAAACTTTCAGAGAAAGTCTGAGAATAATCTCTCAGGATAAAGTCTCAGGATAAACACAGGATAAACTCTCAGGATAAACTTTCAGGATGAACTCTCAGGATAAACTCTCAGGATAAAGTCTCAGGATGAAATCTCAGGACAACTCAGGATAAACTCTAGACAACACAGGATAAACATTCAGGATAAACTTCCAAGATAAACTCTCAGGATGAACTTTCAGGATAAACTTTCAGGATAAACTCTCAGGATAAACTCTCAGGATAAACTCTCAGGATAAACTCTCAAGATAAAGTCTCAGGATAAACTTTCAGGATAAACTCTCAGGATAAACTCTCAAGATAAACTCTCAGGATAAACTCTCAGGATAAACTCTCAGGATAAAGTCTCAGGATAAACTTTCAGAGAAAGTCTGAGGATAATCTCGCAGGATGAAGTCTCAGGATAAACTTTCAGAGAAAGTCTGAGGATAATCTCTCAGGATAAACTCTCAGGATAAACACAGGATAAACTCTCAGGATGAAGCCTCAAGATAAAGTCTCAGGACAAACACAGAATAAACTCTCAGGATAAACTTTCAGGATAAACTCTCAGGATAAACTCTCAGGATAAACTCTCAGGAAAAAGTCTCAGGATAAACTCTCAGGTGAACTCAGGAATAAACTCTCATTACAAACTCAAGACAACACAGGATAAACTTTCAGAAAAAAAACTTCCAGAATAAACTCTCAGGATAAACTCTCAGGATAAAGTCTCAGGATAAACTTTCAGAGAAAGTCTGAGGATAATCTCTCAGGATGAAGTCTCAGGATAAACTTTCAGAGAAAGTCTGAGGATAATCTCTCAAGATAAAGTCTCAGGATAAACACAGAATAAACTCTCAGGATAAACTTTCAGGATAAACTCTCAGGATAAACTCTCAGGATAAACTCTCAGGATAAACTCTCAGGATAAAATTTCAGGACAACTCAGGATAAACTCTAGACAACACAGGATAAACATTCAGGATAAACTTCCAGGATAAACTCTCAGGATGAACTTTCAGGATAAACTTTTAGGATAAACTCTCAGGATAAACTTTCAGGACAAACTCTCAGGATAAACTCTCAGGATAAAGTCTCAGGATAAACTTTCAGAGAAAGTCTGAGAATAATCTCTCAGGATAAACTCTCAGGATAAACACAGGATAAACTTTCAGAAAAAAAAAACTTCCAGAATAAACTCTCAGGATGAACTTTCAGGATAACTTTTCAGGATAAACTCTCAGGATAAACTCTCAGGATAAACTCTCAGGATAAACTTTCAGGATAAAGTCTCAGGATAAACTTTCAGGAGAAACTCTCAGGATAAACTCTCAAGATAAACTCTCAGGATAAACTCTCAGGATAAACTCTCAGGATAAAGTCTCAGGATAAACTTTCAGAAAAAGTCTGAAGAAAATCTCTCAGGATAAAGTCTTAGGATAAACTTTCAGAGAAAGTCTGAGGATAATCTCTCAGGATAAACTCTCAGGATAAACACAAGATAAACTCTCAGGATAAACTTTCAGGATGAACTCTCAGGATAAACTCTCAGGATAAAGTCTCAGGATAAAATGTCAGGACAACTCAGGATAAACTCTAGACAACACAGGAAAAACATTCAGGATAAACTTCCAGGATAAACTCTCAGGATGAACTTTCAGGATAAACTTTCAGGATAAACTCTCAGGATAAACTCTCAGGATAAACTCTCAGGATAAACTCTCAGGATAAAGTCTCAGGATAAACTTTCAGGATAAACTCTCAGGATAAACTCCCAAGATAAACTCTCAAGATAAACTCTCAGGATAAACTCTCAGGATAAAGTCTCAGGATAAACTTTCAGAGAAAGTCTGAGGATAATCTCTCAGAATAAACTCTCAGGATAAAGTCTCAGGATAAAATCTCAGGACAACTCAGGATAAACTCTAGACAACACAGGATAAACATTCAGGATAAACTTCCAGGATAAACTCTCAGGATGAACTTTCAGGATAAACTCTCAGGAAAAACTCTCAGGATAAACTCTCAGGAAAAAGTCTCAGGATAAAATCTCAGGTGAACTCAGGATAAACTCTCATTACAAACTCAAGACAACACAGGATAAACTTTCAGAAAAAAAAACTTCCAGAATAAACTCTCAGGATAAACTCTCAGGATAAAGTCTCAGGATAAACTTTCAGAGAAAGTCTGAGGATAATCTCTCAGGATGAAGTCTCAGGATAAACTTTCAGAGAAAGTCTGAGGATAATCTCTTAGGATAAAGTCTCAGGATAAACACAGAATAAACTCTCAGGATAAACTTTCAGGATAAACTCTCAGGATAAACTCTCAGGATAAACTCTCAGGATAAACTCTCAGGATAAACTCTCAGGATAAAATTTCAGGACAACTCAGGATAAACTCTAGACAACACAGGATAAACATTCAGGATAAACTTCCAGGATAAACTCTCAGGATGAACTTTCAGGATAAACTTTTAGGATAAACTCTCAGGATAAACTTTCAGGACAAACTCTCAGGTTAAACTCTCAGGATAAAGTCTCAGGATAAACTTTCAGAGAAAGTCTGAGAATAATCTCTCAGGATAAACTCTCAGGATAAACACAGGATAAACTTTCAGAAAAAAAAACTTCCAGAATAAACTCTCAGGATGAACTTTCAGGATACCTTTTCAGGATAAACTCTCAGGATAAACTCTCAGGATAAACTCTCAGGATAAACTTTCAGGATAAAGTCTCAGGATAAACTTTCAGGATAAACTCTCAGGATAAACTCTCAAGATAAACTCTCAGGATAAACTCTCAGAATAAACTCTCAGGATAAAGTCTCAGGATAAACTTTCAGAAAAAGTCCGAGGAAAATCTCTCAGGATAAAGTCTCAGGATAAACTTTCAGAGAAAGTCTGAGGATAATCTCTCAGGATAAACTCTCAGGATAAACACAAGATAAACTCTCAGGATAAACTTTCAGGATAGACTCTCAGGATAAACTCTCAGGATAAAGTCTCAGGATAAAATCTCAGGACAACTCAGGATAAACTCTAGACAACACAGGAAAAACATTCAGGATAAACTTCCAGGATAAACTCTCAGGATGAACTTTCAGGATAAACTTTCAGGATAAACTCTCAGGATAAACTCTCAGGATAAACTCTCAGGATAAACTCTCAGGATAAAGTCTCAGGATAAACTTTCAGGATAAACTCTCAGGATAAACTCTCAAGATAAACTCTCAGGATAAACTCTCAGGATAAACTCTCAGGATAAAGTCTCAGGATAAACTTTCAGAGAAAGTCTGAGGATAATCTCTCAGGATGAAGTCTCAGGATAAACTTTCAGAGAAAGTCTGAGGATAATCTCTTAGGATAAAGTCTCAGGATAAACACAGAATAAACTCTCAGGATAAACTTTCAGGATGAACTCTCAGGATAAACTCTCAGGATAAAGTCTCAGGATAAAATCTCAGGACAACTCAGGATAAACTCTAGACAACACAGGATAAACATTCAGGATAAACTTCCAGGATAAACTCTCAGGATGAACTTTCAGGATAAACTTTCAGGATAAACTCTCAGGATAAACTCTCAGGATAAACTCTCAGGATAAACTCTCACGATAAAGTCTCAGGATAAACTTTCATGATAAACTCTCAGAATAAACTCACAAGATAAACTCTCAGGATAAACTCTCAGGATAAACTCTCAGGATAAAGTCTCAGGATAAACTTTCAGAGAAAGTCTGAGGATAATCTCGCAGGATGAAGTCTCAGGATAAACTTTCAGAGAAAGTCTGAGGATAATCTCTCAGGATAAACTCTCAGGATAAACACAGGATAAACTCTCAGGATGAAGCCTCAAGATAAAGTCTCAGGACAAACACAGAATAAACTCTCAGGATAAACTTTCAGGATAAACTCTCAGGATAAACTCTCAGGATAAACTCTCAGGAAAAAGTCTCAGGATAAAGTCTCAGGATAAACTTTCAGGATGAAGCCTCAAGATAAAGTCTCAGGATAAACACAGAATAAACTCTCAGGATAAACTTTCAGGATAAACTCTCTTTTTTTCTCTCAGGATAAACTCTCAGGATAAACACAGGATAAACTCTCAGGATGAAGCCTCAAGATAAAGTCTCAGGATAAACACAGAATAAACTCTCAGGATAAACTTTCAGGATAAACTCTCAGGATAAACTCTCAGGATAAACTCTCAGGAAAAAGTCTCAGGATAAAATCTCAGGTGAACTCAGGATAAACTCTCATTACAAACTCAAGACAACACAGGATGAACTTTCAGAAAAAAAACTTCCAGGATAAACTCTCAGGATGAACTTTCAGGATAAACTTTCAGGATAAACTCTCAGGATAAACTCTCAGGATAAACTCTCAGGATAAACTCTCAGGATGAAGTCTCAGGATAAACTTTCAGGATAAACTCTCAGGATAAACTCTCAAGATAAACTCTCAGGATAAACTCTCAGGATAAACTCAGGATAAAGTCTCAGGATAAACTTTCAGAGAAAGTCTGAGGATAATCTCTCAGGATAAAGTCTCAGGATAAACTTTCAGAGAAAGTCTGAGGATAATCTCTCAGGATAAACTCTCAGGATAAACACAGGATAAACTCTCAGGATAAACTTTCAGGATGAACTCTCAGGATAAACTCTCAAGATAAAGTCTCAGGATAAAATCTCAGGACAACTCAGGATAAACTCTAGACAACACAGGATAAACATTCAGGCTAAACTTCCAGGATAAACTCTCAGGATGAACTTTCAGGATAAACTTTCAGGATAAACTCTCAGGATAAACTCTCAGGATAAACTCTCAGGATAAACTCTCAGGATAAAGTCTCAGGATAAACTTTCAGGATAAACTCTCAGAATAAACTCTCAAGATAAACTCTCAGGATAAACTCTCAGGATAAACTCTCAGGATAAAGTCTCAGGATAAACTCTTAGGATAAACTCTCAAGATAAACTCTCAGGATAAACTCTCAGGATAAACTCTCAGGATAAAGTCTCAGGATAAACTTTCAGAGAAAGTCTGAGGATAATCTCTCAGGATAAAGTCTCAGGATAAACTTTCAGAGAAAGTCTGAGGATAATCTCTCAGGATAAACTCTCAGGATAAACACAGGATAAACTCTCAGGATAAACTTTCAGGATGAACTCTCAGGATAAACTCTCAGGATAAAGTCTCAGGATAAAATCTCAGGACAACTCAGGATAAACTCTAGACAACACAGGATAAACATTCAGGATAAACTTCCAGGATAAACTCTCAGGATGAACTTTCAGGATAAACTTTCAGGATAAACTCTCAGGATAAACTCTCAGGATAAACTCTCAGGATAAACTCTCAGGATAAACTCTCAGGATAAACTCTCAGGATAAACTCTCAGGATAAAATTTCAGGACAACTCAGGATAAACTCTAGACAACACAGGATAAACATTCAGGATAAACTTCCAGGATAAACTCTCAGGATGAACTTTCAGGATAAACTTTTAGGATAAACTCTCAGGATAAACTTTCAGGACAAACTCTCAGGTTAAACTCTCAGGATAAAGTCTCAGGATAAACTTTCAGAGAAAGTCTGAGAATAATCTCTCAGGATAAACTCTCAGGATAAACACAGGATAAACTTTCAGAAAAAAAAACTTCCAGAATAAACTCTCAGGATGAACTTTCAGGATACCTTTTCAGGATAAACTCTCAGGATAAACTCTCAGGATAAACTCTCAGGATAAACTTTCAGGATAAAGTCTCAGGATAAACTTTCAGGATAAACTCTCAGGATAAACTCTCAAGATAAACTCTCAGGATAAACTCTCAGAATAAACTCTCAGGATAAAGTCTCAGGATAAACTTTCAGAAAAAGTCCGAGGAAAATCTCTCAGGATAAAGTCTCAGGATAAACTTTCAGAGAAAGTCTGAGGATAATCTCTCAGGATAAACTCTCAGGATAAACACAAGATAAACTCTCAGGATAAACTTTCAGGATAGACTCTCAGGATAAACTCTCAGGATAAAGTCTCAGGATAAAATCTCAGGACAACTCAGGATAAACTCTAGACAACACAGGAAAAACATTCAGGATAAACTTCCAGGATAAACTCTCAGGATGAACTTTCAGGATAAACTTTCAGGATAAACTCTCAGGATAAACTCTCAGGATAAACTCTCAGGATAAACTCTCAGGATAAAGTCTCAGGATAAACTTTCAGGATAAACTCTCAGGATAAACTCTCAAGATAAACTCTCAGGATAAACTCTCAGGATAAACTCTCAGGATAAAGTCTCAGGATAAACTTTCAGAGAAAGTCTGAGGATAATCTCTCAGGATGAAGTCTCAGGATAAACTTTCAGAGAAAGTCTGAGGATAATCTCTTAGGATAAAGTCTCAGGATAAACACAGAATAAACTCTCAGGATAAACTTTCAGGATGAACTCTCAGGATAAACTCTCAGGATAAAGTCTCAGGATAAAATCTCAGGACAACTCAGGATAAACTCTAGACAACACAGGATAAACATTCAGGATAAACTTCCAGGATAAACTCTCAGGATGAACTTTCAGGATAAACTTTCAGGATAAACTCTCAGGATAAACTCTCAGGATAAACTCTCAGGATAAACTCTCACGATAAAGTCTCAGGATAAACTTTCATGATAAACTCTCAGAATAAACTCACAAGATAAACTCTCAGGATAAACTCTCAGGATAAACTCTCAGGATAAAGTCTCAGGATAAACTTTCAGAGAAAGTCTGAGGATAATCTCGCAGGATGAAGTCTCAGGATAAACTTTCAGAGAAAGTCTGAGGATAATCTCTCAGGATAAACTCTCAGGATAAACACAGGATAAACTCTCAGGATGAAGCCTCAAGATAAAGTCTCAGGACAAACACAGAATAAACTCTCAGGATAAACTTTCAGGATAAACTCTCAGGATAAACTCTCAGGATAAACTCTCAGGAAAAAGTCTCAGGATAAAGTCTCAGGATAAACTTTCAGGATGAAGCCTCAAGATAAAGTCTCAGGATAAACACAGAATAAACTCTCAGGATAAACTTTCAGGATAAACTCTCTTTTTTTCTCTCAGGATAAACTCTCAGGATAAACACAGGATAAACTCTCAGGATGAAGCCTCAAGATAAAGTCTCAGGATAAACACAGAATAAACTCTCAGGATAAACTTTCAGGATAAACTCTCAGGATAAACTCTCAGGATAAACTCTCAGGAAAAAGTCTCAGGATAAAATCTCAGGTGAACTCAGGATAAACTCTCATTACAAACTCAAGACAACACAGGATGAACTTTCAGAAAAAAAACTTCCAGGATAAACTCTCAGGATGAACTTTCAGGATAAACTTTCAGGATAAACTCTCAGGATAAACTCTCAGGATAAACTCTCAGGATAAACTCTCAGGATGAAGTCTCAGGATAAACTTTCAGGATAAACTCTCAGGATAAACTCTCAAGATAAACTCTCAGGATAAACTCTCAGGATAAACTCAGGATAAAGTCTCAGGATAAACTTTCAGAGAAAGTCTGAGGATAATCTCTCAGGATAAAGTCTCAGGATAAACTTTCAGAGAAAGTCTGAGGATAATCTCTCAGGATAAACTCTCAGGATAAACACAGGATAAACTCTCAGGATAAACTTTCAGGATGAACTCTCAGGATAAACTCTCAAGATAAAGTCTCAGGATAAAATCTCAGGACAACTCAGGATAAACTCTAGACAACACAGGATAAACATTCAGGCTAAACTTCCAGGATAAACTCTCAGGATGAACTTTCAGGATAAACTTTCAGGATAAACTCTCAGGATAAACTCTCAGGATAAACTCTCAGGATAAACTCTCAGGATAAAGTCTCAGGATAAACTTTCAGGATAAACTCTCAGAATAAACTCTCAAGATAAACTCTCAGGATAAACTCTCAGGATAAACTCTCAGGATAAAGTCTCAGGATAAACTCTTAGGATAAACTCTCAAGATAAACTCTCAGGATAAACTCTCAGGATAAACTCTCAGGATAAAGTCTCAGGATAAACTTTCAGAGAAAGTCTGAGGATAATCTCTCAGGATAAAGTCTCAGGATAAACTTTCAGAGAAAGTCTGAGGATAATCTCTCAGGATAAACTCTCAGGATAAACACAGGATAAACTCTCAGGATAAACTTTCAGGATGAACTCTCAGGATAAACTCTCAGGATAAAGTCTCAGGATAAAATCTCAGGACAACTCAGGATAAACTCTAGACAACACAGGATAAACATTCAGGATAAACTTCCAGGATAAACTCTCAGGATGAACTTTCAGGATAAACTTTCAGGATAAACTCTCAGGATAAACTCTCAGGATAAACTCTCAGGATAAACTCTCAGGAAAAAGTCTCAGGATGAAATCTCAGGTGAACTCAGGATAAACTCTCATTACAAACTCAAGACAACACAGGATAAACTTTCAGAAAAAAAAACTTCCAGAATAAACTCTCAGGATGAACTTTCAGGATAAATTTTCAGGATAAACTCTCAGGATAAACTCTCAGGATAAACTCTCAGGATAAACTCTCAGGATAAACTCTCAGGATAAAGTCTCAGGATAAACTTTCAGGATGAAGCCTCAAGATAAAGTCTCAGGATAAACACAGAATAAACTCTCAGGATAAACTCTCAAGATAAACTCTCAGGATAAACTCTCAGGATAAACTCTCAGGATAAAGTCTCAGGATAAACTTTCAGAGAAAGTCTGAGGATAATCTCTCAGGATAAAGTCTCAGGATTAACTTTCAGAGAAAGTCTGAGGATAATCTCTCAGGATAAACTCTCAGGATAAACACAGGATAAACTCTCAGGATAAACTTTCAGGATGAACTCTCAGGATAAACTCTCAGGATAAAGTCTCAGGATAAAATCTCAGGACAACTCAGGATAAACTCTAGACAACACAGGTAGGGACGGGCACGTGTATGACAAATTTCTTCACTGAGAGTTGAAAACAACATCACTGCATAGAGCACACTGCGTTGAGTGAAAAATATTAAAACATCACTAATTGAAAATAAAAAATAAAAAAGATATATATTTATAAAGTAGAGAACTTTTGACAGATAAACTCAATGGGGCGCTGTCGTTTGTGGGCGTGGCTTATTATTCGGGCGCGGCGGGACCATTTATTGGAAAATTGCTTCGAGCGATGTTTGGCGTCTCTCCCAACTACCCGTTCCAGCTATAGCTACCCCTATCCCAACTCAGATCATTTGACAAGTCCTCTACACTCTAGCAATCAATTGAAAGGAAACACGAAAAAATAATAATTTATTATTATGTTTCAATAATAAATATATACACGGAATTAACAAGCGAAATGAATAACAATTATTATGGACTTTGTACACGCGACTCAAACAAAATAACAATCAAATCGTAGATCACCGGTGGAGATGTCTTGGTTGAAGAGAGTCTGCACCATGGGCTGCACGCGTTCAGTAAAGAACATATTCTACTTTCAGTCATCTGAAAAAGAGTTGATAATTATCAGTGCAATATCGATCAATAGCTCACTCAGTAGTCTACGCGGGAGAGAGAGGGACAGAGAGCCGCGTGCATATGACAAACTTAAATCTTTCTGGGCGTAAAGTTGATTGAAATATAAAAAGATAAGAACACATAAGTGTTTTCAATGTAAGAAAGAATAATAACTCAAGCAGTGACCGGGCGGTAGGGTGAATTCGGTGAAAATGATGAGGAGAATAGAGAAATGACTGCCTCAGTGATAGCAAATTTTTCAGAAAATGATGTTGCGTAAATTCGCGTAATTTTGAAATGACTCGAGAAAAGGTTCATTAGAACCGCAATCAAATTTACTTCTAGAAAATCGATGTACAAAATATGGGAGGAAACAGAAACAATATCAAAAACAACAAAAACACAAATGCCAAAATTGAGTGCACTCTCTTTAAGAGCGCATTGTGGCACAATGAAGTAGGGTAAGCATGACTTATCCCGTATCAGTGTGTAGGTAATTACATTATCTTTTCGACCACATGGTTGTTGACCTTTGCCGTTGGGAAAAAAGGCATGAAACATCGATATGAGAGCGATACTCGCGGCATGCCCGGCGCGGCCTCCTCCACACATATCGGCTGACCCCTGGAACGACACATCCCCATTGCGAAAGACTGTCGCCTCTCACACCCCAATCTGCCACCATGTGCCCGTCCCTAAACACAGGATAAACATTCAGGATAAACTTCCAGAATAAACTCTCAGGATGAACTTTCAGGATAAACTTTCAGGATAAACTCTCAGGATAAACTCTCAGGATAAACTCTCAGGATAAACTCTCAGGATAAAGTCTCAGGATAAACTTTCAGGATGAAGCCTCAAGATAAAGTCTCAGGATAAACACAGAATAAACTCTCAGGATAAACTTTCAGGATAAACTCTCTTTTTTTCTCTCAGGATAAACTCTCATTACAAACTCAAGACAACACAGGATAAACTTTCAGAAAAAAAAACTTCCAGAATAAACTCTCAGGATAAACTCTCAGGATAAAGTCTCAGGATAAACTTTCAGAGAAAGTCTGAGGATAATCTCTCAGGATGAAGTCTCAGGATGAACTTTCAGAGAAAGTCTGAGGATCATCTCTCAAGATAAAGTCTCAGGATAAACACAGAATAAACTCTCAGGATAAACTTTCAGGATAAACTCTCAGGATAAACTCTCAGGATAAACTCTCAGGATAAAATTTCAGGACAACTCAGGATAAACTCTAGACAACACAGGATAAACATTCAGGATAAACTTACAGGATAAACTCTCAGGATGAACTTTCAGGATAAACTTTTAGGATAAACTCTCAAGATAAACTTTCAGGACAAACTCTCAGGATAAACTCTCAGGATAAAGTCTCAGGATAAACTTCCAGAATAAACTCTCAGGATGAACTTTCAGGATAACTTTTCAGGATAAACTCTCAGGATAAACTCTCAGGATAAACTCTCAGGATAAACTTTCAGGATAAACTTTCAGGATAAAGTCTCAGGATAAACTTTCAGGATAAACTCTCAGGATAAACTCTCAGGATAAAGTCTCAGGATAAACTTTCAGGATGAAGCCTCAAGATAAAGTCTCAGGATAAACACAGAATAAACTCTCAGGATAAACTCTCAAGATAAACTCTCAGGATAAACTCTCAGGATAAACTCTCAGGACAAAGTCTCAGGATAAACTTTCAGAGAAAGTCTGAGGATAATCTCTCAGGATAAAGTCTCAGGATTAACTTTCAGAGAAAGTCTGAGGATAATCTCTCAGGATAAACTCTCAGGATAAACACAGGATAAACTCTCAGGATAAACACAGGATAAACTCTCAGGATAAAGTCTCAGGATAAACTTTCAGGATGAAGCCTCAAGATAAAGTCTCAGGATAAACACAGAATAAACTCTCAGGATAAACTCTCAAGATAAACTCTCAGGATAAACTCTCAGGATAAACTCTCAGGACAAAGTCTCAGGATAAACTTTCAGAGAAAGTCTGAGGATAATCTCTCAGGATAAAGTCTCAGGATTAACTTTCAGAGAAAGTCTGAGGATAATCTCTCAGGATAAACTCTCAGGATAAACACAGGATAAACTCTCAGGATAAACACAGGATAAACTCTCAGGATAAACTTTCAGGATGAACTCTCAGGATAAACTCTCAGGATAAAGTCTCAGGATAAAATCTCAGGACAACTCAGGATAAACTCTAGACAACACAGGATAAACATTCAGGATAAACTTCCAGAATAAACTCTCAGGATGAACTTTCAGGATAAACTTTCAGAATAAACTCTTAGGATAAACTCTCAGGATAAACTCTCAGGATAAACTCTCAGGATAAAGTCTCAGGATAAACTTTCAGGATGAAGCCTCAAGATAAAATCTCAAGATAAACACAGAATAAACTCTCAGGATAAACTTTCAGGATAAACTCTCTTTTTTTCTCTCAGGATAAACTCTCATTACAAACTCAAGACAACACAGGATAAACTTTCAGAAAAAAAAAACTTCCAGAATAAACTCTCAGGATAAACTCTCAGGATAAAGTCTCAGGATAAACTTTCAGAGAAAGTCTGAGGATAATCTCTCAGGATGAAGTCTCAGGATAAACTTTCAGAGAAAGTCTGAGGATCATCTCTCAAGATAAAGTCTCAGGATAAACACAGAATAAACTCTCAGGATAAACTTTCAGGATAAACTCTCAGGATAAACTCTCAGGATAAACTCTCAGGATAAAATTTCAGGACAACTCAGGATAAACTCTAGACAACACAGGATAAACATTCAGGATAAACTTCCAGGATAAACTCTCAGGATGAACTTTCAGGATAAACTTTTAGGATAAACTCTCAGGATAAACTTTCAGGACAAACTCTCAGGATAAACTCTCAGGATAAAGTCTCAGGATAAACTTTCAGAGAAAGTCTGAGAATAATCTCTCAGGATAAACTCTCAGGATAAACACAGGATAAACTTTCAGAAAAAAAAACTTCCAGAATAAACTCTCAGGATGAACTTTCAGGATAACTTTTCAGGATAAACTCTCAGGATAAACTCTCAGGATAAACTCTCAGGATAAACTTTCAGGATAAACTTTCAGGATAAAGTCTCAGGATAAACTTTCAGGATAAACTCTCAGGATAAACTCTCAAGATAAACTCTCAGGATAAACTCTCAGGATAAACTCTCAGGATAAAGTCTCAGAATAAACTTTCAGAGAAAGTCTGAGGATAATCTCTCAGGATGAAGTCTCAGGATAAACTTTCAGAGAAAGTCTGAGGATAATCTCTCAGGATAAAGTCTCAGGATAAACACAGGATAAACTCTCAGGATAAACTTTCAGGATGAACTCTCAGGATAAACTCTCAGGATAAAGTCTCAGGATAAAATCTCAGGACAACTCAGGATAAACTCTAGACAACACAGGAAAAACATTCAGGATAAACTTCCAGGATAAACTCTCAGGATGAACTTTCAGGATAAACTTTCAGGATAAACTCTCAGGATAAACTCTCAGGATAAACTCTCAGGATAAACTCTCAGGATAAACTTTCAGGATAAACTCTCAGGATAAACTCTCAGGATAAACTCTCAAGATAAACTCTCAGGATAAACTCTCAGGATAAACTCTCAGGATAAAGTCTCAGGATAAACTTTCAGAGAAAGTCTGAGGATAATCTCGCAGGATGAAGTCTCAGGATAAACTTTCAGAGAAAGTCTGAGGATAATCTCTCAGGATAAACTCTCAGGATAAACACAGGATAAACTCTCAGGATGAAGCCTCAAGATAAAGTCTCAGGACAAACATAGAATAAACTCTCAGGATAAACTTTCAGGATAAACTCTCAGGATAAACTCTCAGGATAAACTCTCAGGAAAAAGTCTCAGGATAAAATCTCAGGTGAACTCAGGATAAACTCTCATTACAAACTCAAGACAACACAGGATAAACTTTCAGAAAAAAAAACTTCCAGAATAAACTCTCAGGATGAACTTTCAGGATAAACTTTCAGGATAAACTCTCAGGATAAACTCTCAGGATAAACTCTCAGGAAAAACTCTCAGGATAAAGTCTCAGGATAAACTTTCAGGATGAAGCCTCAAGATAAAGTCTCAGGATAAACACAGAATAAACTCTCAGGATAAACTTTCAGGATAAACTCTCTTTTTTTCTCTCAGGACAAACTCTCAGGATAAACACAGGATAAACTCTCAGGATGAAGCCTCAAGATGAAGTCTCAGGATAAACACAGAATAAACTCTCAGGATAAACTTTCAGGATAAACTCTCAGGATAAACTCTCAGGATAAACTCTCAGGAAAAAGTCTCAGGATAAAATCACAGGTGAACTCAGGATAAACTCTCATTACAAACTCAAGACAACACAGGATAAACTTTCAGAAAAAAAAACTTCCAGGATAAACTCTCAGGATGAACTTTCAGGATGAACTTTCAGGATAAACTCTCAGGATAAACTCTCAGGATAAACTCTCAGGATAAACTCTCAGGATAAACTCTCAGGATGAAGTCTCAGGATAAACTTTCAGGATAAACTCTCAGGATAAACTCTCAAGATAAACTCTCAGGATAAACTCTCAGGATAAACTCTCAGGATAAAGTCTCAGGATAAACTTTCAGAGAAAGTCTGAGGATAATCTCTCAGGATAAACTCTCAGGATAAACTTTCAGAGAAAGTCTGAGGATAATCTCTCAGGATAAACTCTCAGGATAAACACAGGATAAACTCTCAGGATAAACTTTCAGGATGAAGCCTCAAGATAAAGTCTCAGGATAAACACAGAATAAACTCTCAGGATAAACTTTCAGGATAAACTCTCTTTTTTGCTCTCAGGATAAACTCTCATTACAAACTCAAGACAACACAGGATTAACTTTCAGAAAAAAAACTTCTAGAATAAACTCTCAGGATAAACTCTCAGGATAAAGTCTCAGGATAAACTTTCAGAGAAAGTCTGAGGATAATCTCTCAGGATGAAGTCTCAGGATAAACTTTCAGAGAAAGTCTGAGGATCATCTCTCAAGATAAAGTCTCAGGATAAACACAGAATAAACTCTCAGGATAAACTTTCAGGATAAACTCTCAGGATAAACTCTCAGGATAAACTCTCAGGATAAAATTTCAGGACAACTCAGGATAAACTCTAGACAACACAGGATAAACATTCAGGATAAACTTCCAGGATAAACTCTCAGGATGAACTTTCAGGATAAACTTTTAGGATAAACTCTCAGGATAAACTTTCAGGACAAACTCTCAGGATAAACTCTCAGGATAAAGTCTCAGGATAAACTTTCAGAGAAAGTCTGAGAATAATCTCTCAGGATAAACTCTCAGGATAAACACAGGATAAACTTTCAGAAAAAAAAACTTCCAGAATAAACTCTCAGGATGAACTTTCAGGATAACTTTTCAGGATAAACTCTCAGGACAAAATCTCAGGATAAACTCTCAGGATAAACTTTCAGGATGAACTTTCAGGATAAAGTCTCAGGATAAACTTTCAGGATAAACTCTCAGGATAAACTCTCAAGATAAACTCTCAGGATAAACTCTCAGGATAAACTCTCAGGATAAAGTCTCAGAATAAACTTTCAGAGAAAGTCTGAGGATAATCTCTCAGGATGAAGTCTCAGGATAAACTTTCAGAGAAAGTCTGAGGATAATCTCTCAGGATAAAGTCTTAGGATAAACACAGGATAAATTCTCAGGATAAACTTTCAGGATGAACTCTCAGGATAAACTCTCAGGATAAAGTCTCAGGATAAAATCTCAGGACAACTCAGGATAAACTCTAGACAACACAAGAAAAACATTCAGGATAAACTTCCAGGATAAACTCTCAGGATGAACTTTCAGGATAAACTTTTAGGATAAACTCTCAGGATAAACTTTCAGGACAAACTCTCAGGATAAACTCTCAGGATAAAGTCTCAGGATAAACTTTCAGAGAAAGTCTGAGAATAATCTCTCAGGATAAACTCTCAGGATAAACACAGGATAAACTTTCAGAAAAAAAAAACTTCCAGAATAAACTCTCAGGATGAACTTTCAGGATAACTTTTCAGGATAAACTCTCAGGATAAACTCTCAGGATAAACTCTCAGGATAAACTTTCAGGATAAACTTTCAGGATAAAGTCTCAGGATAAACTTTCAGGATAAACTCTCAGGATAAACTCTCAAGATAAACTCTCAGGATAAACTCTCAGGATAAACTCTCAGGATAAAGTCTCAGAATAAACTTTCAGAGAAAGTCTGAGGATAATCTCTCAGGAAGAAGTCTCAGGATAAACTTTCAGAGAAAGTCTGAGGATAATCTCTCAGGATAAAGTCTCAGGATAAACACAGGATAAACTCTCAGGGTAAACTTTCAGGATGAACTCTCAGGATAAACTCTCAGAATAAAGTCTCAGGATAAAATCTCAGGACAACTCAGGATAAACTCTAGACAACACAGGAAAAACATTCAGGATAAACTTCCAGGATAAACTCTCAGGATGAACTTTCAGGATAAACTTTCAGGATAAACTCTCAGGATAAACTCTCAGGATAAACTCTCAGGATAAACTCTCAGGATAAACTTTCAGGATAAACTCTCAGGATAAACTCTCAGGATAAACTCTCAAGATAAACTCTCAGGATAAACTCTCAGGATAAACTCTCAGGATAAAGTCTCAGGATAAACTTTCAGAGAAAGTCTGAGGATAATCTCGCAGGATGAAGTCTCAGGATAAACTTTCAGAGAAAGTCTGAGGATAATCTCTCAGGATAAACTCTCAGGATAAACACAGGATAAACTCTCAGGATGAAGCCTCAAGATAAAGTCTCAGGACAAACACAGAATAAACTCTCAGGATAAACTTTCAGGATAAACTCTCAGGATAAACTCTCAGGATAAACTCTCAGGAAAAAAGTCTCAGGATAAAATCTCAGGTGAACTCTCATTACAAACTCAAGACAACACAGGATAAACTTTCAGAAAAAAAAACTTCCAGAATAAACTCTCAGGATGAACTTTCAGGATAAACTTTCAGGATAAACTCTCAGGATAAACTCTCAGGATAAACTCTCAGGATAAACTCTCAGGATAAAGTCTCAGGATAAACTTTCAGGATGAAGCCTCAAGATAAAGTCTCAGGATAAACACAGAATAAACTCTCAGGATAAACTTTCAGGATAAACTCTCTTTTTTTCTCTCAGGATAAACTCTCAGGATAAACACAGGATAAACTCTCAGGATGAAGCCTCAAGATAAAGTCTCAGGATAAACACAGAATAAACTCTCAGGATAAACTTTCAGGATAAACTCTCAGGATAAACTCTCAGGAAAAAGTCTCAGGATAAAATCTCAGGTGAACTCAGGATAAACTCTCATTACAAACTCAAGACAACACAGGATAAACTTTCAGAAAAAAAAACTTCCAGGATAAACTCTCAGGATGAACTTTCAGTATGAACTCTCAGGATGAAGTCTAAGGATAAACTTTCAGGATAAACTCTCAGGATAAACTCTCAAGATAAACTCTCAGGATAAACTCTCAGGATAAACTCTCAGGATAAAGTCTCAGGATAAACTTTCAGAGAAAGTCTGAGGATAATCTCTCAGGATAAAGTCTCAGGATAAACTTTCAGAGAAAGTCTGAGGATAATCTCTCAGGATAAACTCTCAGGATAAACACAGGATAAACTCTCAGGATAAACTTTCAGGATGAAGCCTCAAGATAAAGTCTCAGGATAAACACAGAATAAACTCTCAGGATAAACTTTCTCTTTTTTCTCTCTTTTTTTCTCTCAGGATAAACTCTCATTACAAACTCAAGACAACACAGGATAAACTTTCAGAAAAAAAAACTTCCAGAATAAACTCTCAGGATAAACTCTCAGGATAAAGTCTCAGGATAAACTTTCAGAGAAAGTCTGAGGATAATCTCTCAGGATGAAGTCTCAGGATAAACTTTCAGAGAAAGTCTGAGGATCATCTCTCAAGATAAAGTCTCAGGATAAACACAGAATAAACTCTCAGGATAAACTTTCAGGATAAACTCTCAGGATAAACTCTCAGGATAAACTCTCAGGATAAAATTTCAGGACAACTCAGGATAAACTCTAGACAACACAGGATAAACATTCAGGATAAACTTCCAGGATAAACTCTCAGGATGAACTTTCAGGATAAACTTTTAGGATAAACTCTCAGGATGAACTTTCAGGACAAACTCTCAGGATAAACTCTCAGGATAAAGTCTCAGGATAAACTTTCAGAGAAAGTCTGAGAATAATCTCTCAGGATAAACTCTCAGGATAAACACAGGATAAACTTTCAGAAAAAAAAACTTCCAGAATAAACTCTCAGGATGAACTTTCAGGATAACTTTTCAGGATAAACTCTCAGGATAAACTCTCAGGATAAACTCTCAGGATAAACTTTCAGGATAAACTTTCAGGATAAAGTCTCAGGATAAACTTTCAGGATAAACTCTCAGGATAAACTCTCAAGATAAACTCTCAGGATAAACTCTCAGGATAAACTCTCAGGATAAAGTCTCAGAATAAACTTTCAGAGAAAGTCTGAGGATAATCTCTCAGGATGAAGTCTCAGGATAAACTTTCAGAGAAAGTCTGAGGATAATCTCTCAGGATAAAGTCTCAGGATAAACACAGGATAAACTCTCAGGATAAACTTTCAGGATGAACTCTCAGGATAAACTCTCAGGATAAAGTCTCAGGATAAAATCTCAGGACAACTCAGGATAAACTCTAGACAACACAGGAAAAACATTCAGGATAAACTTCCAGGATAAACTCTCAGGATGAACTTTCAGGATAAACTTTTAGGATAAACTCTCAGGACAAACTTTCAGGACAAACTCTCAGGATAAACTCTCAGGATAAAGTCTCAGGATAAACTTTCAGAGAAAGTCTGAGAATAATCTCTCAGGATAAACTCTCAGGATAAACACAGGATAAACTTTCAGAAAAAAAAAACTTCCAGAATAAACTCTCAGGATGAACTTTCAGGATAACTTTTCAGGATAAACTCTCAGGATAAACTCTCAGGATAAACTCTCAGGATAAACTTTCAGGATAAACTTTCAGGATAAAGTCTCAGGATAAACTTTCAGGATAAACTCTCAGGATAAACTCTCAAGATAAACTCTCAGGATAAACTCTCAGGATAAACTCTCAGGATAAAGTCTCAGAATAAACTTTCAGAGAAAGTCTGAGGATAATCTCTCAGGATGAAGTCTCAGGATAAACTTTCAGAGAAAGTCTGAGGATAATCTCTCAGGATAAAGTCTCAGGATAAACACAGGATAAACTCTCAGGGTAAACTTTCAGGATGAACTCTCAGGATAAACTCTCAGGATAAAGTCTCAGGATAAAATCTCAGGACAACTCAGGATAAACTCTAGACAACACAGGAAAAGCATTCAGGATAAACTTCCAGGATAAACTCTCAGGATGAACTTTCAGGATAAACTTTCAGGATAAACTCTCAGGATAAACTCTCAGGATAAACTCTCAGGATAAACTCTCAGGATAAACTTTCAGGATAAACTCTCAGGATAAACTATCAGGATAAACTCTCAAGATAAACTCTCAGGATAAACTCTCAGGATAAACTCTCAGGATAAAGTCTCAGGATAAACTTTCAGAGAAAGTCTGAGGATAATCTCGCAGGATGAAGTCTCAGGATAAACTTTCAGAGAAAGTCTGAGGATAATCTCTCAGGATAAACTCTCAGGATAAACACAGGATAAACTCTCAGGATGAAGCCTCAAGATAAAGTCTCAGGACAAACACAGAATAAACTCTCAGGATAAACTTTCAGGATAAACTCTCAGGATAAACTCTCAGGATAAACTCTCAGGAAAAAAGTCTCAGGATAAAATCTCAGGTGAACTCAGGATAAACTCTCATTACAAACTCAAGACAACACAGGATAAACTTTCAGAAAAAAAAACTTCCAGAATAAACTCTCAGGATGAACTTTCAGGATAAACTTTCAGGATAAACTCTCAGGATAAACTCTCAGGATAAACTCTCAGGATAAACTCTCAGGATAAAGTCTCAGGATAAACTTTCAGGATGAAGCCTCAAGATAAAGTCTCAGGATAAACACAGAATAAACTCTCAGGATAAACTTTCAGGATAAACTCTCTTTTTTTCTCTCAGGATAAACTCTCAGGATAAACACAGGATAAACTCTCAGGATGAAGCCTCAAGATAAAGTCTCAGGATAAACACAGAATAAACTCTCAGGATAAACTTTCAGGATAAACTCTCAGGATAAACTCTCAGGAAAAAGTCTCAGGATAAAATCTCAGGTGAACTCAGGATAAACTCTCATTACAAACTCAAGACAACACAGGATAAACTTTCAGAAAAAAAACTTCCAGGATAAACTCTCAGGATGAACTTTCAGGATGAACTTTCAGGATAAACTCTCAGGATAAACTCTCAGGATAAACTCTCAGGATAAACTCTCAGGATAAACTCTCAGGATGAAGTCTCAGGATAAACTTTCAGGATAAACTCTCAGGATAAACTCTCAAGATAAACTCTCAGGAT
This sequence comes from Rhabditoides inermis, assembly GCA_963966185.1. NCBI lineage: Eukaryota > Metazoa > Nematoda > Chromadorea > Rhabditida > Rhabditidae > Rhabditoides > Rhabditoides inermis. The sequence continues at coordinate 1,250,771 of CAWZYM010000295.1, read as the reverse complement.
AAACTCTCAGGATAAACTCTCAGGATAAAGTCTCAGGATAAACTTTTAGAGAAAGTCTGAGGATAATCTCTCAGGATAAAGTCTCAGTATAAACTTTCAGAGAAAGTCTGAGGATAATCTCTCAGGATAAACTCTCAGGATAAACACAGGATAAACTCTCAGGATAAACTTTCAGGATGAACTCTCAGGATGAACTTTCAGGATAACTTTTCAGGATAAACTCTCAGGATAAACTCTCAGGATAAACTTTCAGGATAAACTTTCAGGATAAACTTTCAGGATAAACTTTCAGGATAAACTCTCAGGATAAACTTTCAGGACAAACTCTCAGGATAAACTCTCAGGATAAAGTCTCAGGATAAACTTTCAGAGAAAGTCTGAGAATAATCTCTCAGGATAAACTCTCAGGATAAACACAGGATAAACTTTCAGAAAAAAAAACTTCCAGAATAAACTCTCAGGATGAACTTTCAGGATAACTTTTCAGGATAAACTCTCAGGATAAACTCTCAGGATAAACTCTCAGGATAAACTTTCAGGATAAACTTTCAGGATAAAGTCTCAGGATAAACTTTCAGGATAAACTCTCAGGATAAACTCTCAAGATAAACTCTCAGGATAAACTCTCAGGATAAACTCTCAGGATAAAGTCTCAGAATAAACTTTCAGAGAAAGTCTGAGGATAATCTCTCAGGATGAAGTCTCAGGATAAACTTTCAGAGAAAGTCTGAGGATAATCTCTCAGGATAAAGTCTCAGGATAAACACAGGATAAACTCTCAGGGTAAACTTTCAGGATGAACTCTCAGGATAAACTCTCAGGATAAAGTCTCAGGATAAAATCTCAGGACAACTCAGGATAAACTCTAGACAACACAGGAAAAACATTCAGGATAAACTTCCAGGATAAACTCTCAGGATGAACTTTCAGGATAAACTTTCAGGATAAACTCTCAGGATAAACTCTCAGGATAAACTCTCAGGATAAACTCTCAGGATAAACTTTCAGGATAAACTCTCAAATTAAACTCTCAGGATAAACTCTCAGGATAAACTCTCAGGATAAACTCTCAGGATAAAGTCTCAGGATAAACTTTCAGAGAAAGTCTGAGGATAATCTCGCAGGATGAAGTCTCAGGATAAACTTTCAGAGAAAGTCTGAGGATAATCTCTCAGGATAAACTCTCAGGATAAACACAGGATAAACTCTCTGGATGAAGCCTCAAGATAAAGTCTCAGGACAAACACAGAATAAACTCTCAGGATAAACTTTCAGGATAAACTCTCAGGATAAACTCTCAGGATAAACTCTCAGGAAAAAAGTCTCAGGATAAAATCTCAGGTGAACTCAGGATAAACTCTCATTACAAACTCAAGACAACACAGGATAAACTTTCAGAAAAAAAACTTCCAGAATAAACTCTCAGGATGAACTTTCAGGATAAACTTTCAGGATAAACTCTCAGGATAAACTCTCAGGATAAACTCTAAGGATAAACTCTCAGGATAAAGTCTCAGGATAAACTTTCAGGATGAAGCCTCAAGATAAAGTCTCAGGATAAACACAGAATAAACTCTCAGGATAAACTTTCAGGATAAACTCTCTTTTTTTCTCTCAGGATAAACTCTCAGGATAAACACAGGATAAACTCTCAGGATGAAGCCTCAAGATAAAGTCTCAGGATAAACACAGAATAAACTTTCAGGATAAACTTTCAGGATAAACTCTCAGGATAAACTCTCAGGATAAACTCTCAGGAAAAAGTCTCAGGATAAAATCTCAGGTGAACTCAGGATAAACTCTCATTACAAACTCAAGACAACACAGGATAAACTTTCAGAAAAAAAAACTTCCAGGATAAACTCTCAGGATGAACTTTCAGGATGAACTTCCAGGATAAACTCTCAGGATAAACTCTCAGGATAAACTCTCAGGATAAACTCTCAGGATAAACTCTCAGGATGAAGTCTCAGGATAAACTTTCAGGATAAACTCTCAGGATAAACTCTCAAGATAAACTCTCAGGATAAACTCTCAGGATAAACTCTCAGGATAAAGTCTCAGGACAAACTTTCAGAGAAAGTCTGAGGATAATCTCTCAGGATAAAGTCTCAGGATAAACTTTCAGAGAAAGTCTGAGGATAATCTCTCAGGATAAACTCTCAGGATAAACACAGGATAAACTCTCAGGATAAACTTTCAGGATGAACTCTCAGGATAAACTCTCAGGATAAACTCTCAGGATAAAATCTCAGGACAACTCAGGATAAACTCTAGACAACACAGGATAAACATTCAGGCTAAACTTCCAGGATAAACTCTCAGGATGAACTTTCAGGATAAACTTTCAGGATAAACTCTCAGGATAAACTCTCAGGATAAACTCTCAGGATAAACTTTCAGGATAAAGTCTCAGGATAAACTTTCAGGATAAACTCTCAGGATAAACTCTCAAGATAAACTCTCAGGATAAACTCTCAGGATAAACTCTCAGGATAAAGTCTCAGGATAAACTTTCAGAGAAAGTCTGAGGATAATCTCGCAGGATGAAGTCTCAGGATAAACTTTCAGAGAAAGTCTGAGGATAATCTCTCAGGATAAACTCTCAGGATAAACACAGGATAAACTCTCAGGATGAAGCCTCAAGATAAAGTCTCAGGACAAACACAGAATAAACTCTCAGGATAAACTTTCAGGATAAACTCTCAGGATAAACTCTCAGGATAAACTCTCAGGAAAAAGTCTCAGGATAAAATCTCAGGTGAACTCAGGATAAACTCTCATTACAAACTCAAGACAACACAGGATAAACTTTCAGAAAAAAAACTTCCAGAATAAACTCTCAGGATGAACTTTCAGGATAAACTTTCAGGATAAACTCTCAGGATAAACTCTCAGGATAAACTCTCAGGATAAACTCTCAGGATAAAGTCTCAGGATAAACTTTCAGGATGAAGCTTCAAGATAAAGTCTCAGGATAAACACAGAATAAACTCTCAGGATAAACTTTCAGGATAAACTCTCTTTTTTTCTCTCAGGATAAACTCTCAGGATAAACACAGGATAAACTCTCAGGATGAAGCCTCAAGATAAAGTCTCAGGATAAACACAGAATAAACTTTCAGGATAAACTTTCAGGATAAACTCTCAGGATAAACTCTCAGGATAAACTCTCAGGAAAAAGTCTCAGGATAAAATCTCAGGTGAACTCAGGATAAACTCTCATTACAAACTCAAGACAACACAGGATAACCTTTCAGAAAAAAAAACTTCCAGGATAAACTCTCAGGATGAACTTTCAGGATGAACTTCCAGGATAAACTCTCAGGATAAACTCTCAGGATAAACTCTCAGGATAAACTCTCAGGATAAACTCTCAGGATGAAGTCTCAGGATAAACTTTCAGGATAAACTCTCAGGATAAACTCTCAAGATAAACTCTCAGGATAAACTCTCAGGATAAACTCTCAGGATAAAGTCTCAGGATAAACTTTCAGAGAAAGTCTGAGGATAATCTCTCAGGATAAAGTCTCAGGATAAACTTTCAGAGAAAGTCTGAGGATAATCTCTCAGGATAAACTCTCGGGATAAACACAGGATAAACTCTCAGGATAAACTTTCAGGATGAACTCTCAGGATAAACTCTCAGGATAAAGTCTCAGGATAAAATCTCAGGACAACTCAGGATAAACTCTAGACAACACAGGATAAACATTCAGGCTAAACTTCCAGGATAAACTCTCAGGATGAACTTTCAGGATAAACTTTCAGGATAAACTCTCAGGATAAACTCTCAGGATAAACTCTCAGGATAAACTCTCAGGATAAAGTCTCAGGATAAACTTTCAGGATAAACTCTCAGGATAAACTCTCAAGATAAACTCTCAGGATAAACTCTCAGGATAAACTCTCAGGATAAAGTCTCAGGATAAACTTTCAGAGAAAGTCTGAGGATAATCTCGCAGGATGAAGTCTCAGGATAAACTTTCAGAGAAAGTCTGAGGATAATCTCTCAGGATAAACTCTCAGGATAAACACAGGATAAACTCTCAGGATGAAGCCTCAAGATAAAGTCTCAGGACAAACACAAAATAAACTCTCAGGATAAACTTTCAGGATAAACTCTCAGGATAAACTCTCAGGATAAACTCTCAGGAAAAAGTCTCAGGATAAAATCTCAGGTGAACTCAGGATAAACTCTCATTACAAACTCAAGACAACACAGGATAAACTTTCAGAAAAAAAAACTTCCAGAATAAACTCTCAGGATGAACTATCAGGATAAACTCTCAGGATAAACTCTCAGGATAAACTCTCAGGATAAACTCTCAGGATAAACTCTCAGGATAAACTCTCAGGATAAAGTCTCAGGATAAACTTTCAGGATAAACTCTCAGGATAAACTCTCAAGATAAACTCTCAGGATAAACTCTCAGGATAAACTCTCAGGATAAAGTCTCAGGATAAACTTTCAGAGAAAGTCTGAGGATAATCTCTCAGGATAAAGTCTCAGGATAAACTTTCAGAGAAAGTCTGAGGATAATCTCTCAGGATAAACTCTCAGGATAAACACAGGATAAACTCTCAGGATAAACTTTCAGGATGAACTCTCAGGATAAACTCTCAGGATAAAGTCTCAGGATAAAATCTCAGGACAACTCAGGATAAACTCTAGACAACACAGGATAAACATTCAGGATAAACTTCCAGGATAAACTCTCAGGATGAACTTTCAGGATAAACTTTCAGGATAAACTCTCAGGATAAACTCTCAGGATAAACTCTCAGGATAAACTCTCAGGAAAAAGTCTCAGGATAAAATCTCAGGTGAACTCAGGATAAACTCTCATTACAAACTCAAGACAACACAGGATAAACTTTCAGAAAAAAAAACTTCCAGAATAAACTCTCAGGATGAACTTTCAGGATAAACTTTCAGGATAAACTCTCAGGATAAACTCTCAGGATAAACTCTCAGGATAAACTCTCAGGATAAAGTCTCAGGATAAACTTTCAGGATGAAGCCTCAAGATAAAGTCTCAGGATAAACACAGAATAAACTCTCAGGATAAACTCTTAAGATAAACTCTCAGGATAAACTCTCAGGATAAACTCTCAGGATGAACTTTCAGGATGAACTTTCAGGATAAACTCTCAGGATAAACTCTCAGGATAAACTCTCAGGATAAACTCTCAGGATAAACTCTCAGGATGAAGTCTCAGGATAAACTTTCAGGATAAACTCTCAGGATAAACTCTCAAGATAAACTCTCAGGATAAACTCTCAGGATAAACTCTCAGGATAAAGTCTCAGGATAAACTTTTAGAGAAAGTCTGAGGATAATCTCTCAGGATAAAGTCTCAGTATAAACTTTCAGAGAAAGTCTGAGGATAATCTCTCAGGATAAACTCTCAGGATAAACACAGGATAAACTCTCAGGATAAACTTTCAGGATGAACTCTCAGGATGAACTTTCAGGATAACTTTTCAGGATAAACTCTCAGGATAAACTCTCAGGATAAACTTTCAGGATAAACTTTCAGGATAAACTTTCAGGATAAACTTTCAGGATAAACTCTCAGGATAAACTTTCAGGACAAACTCTCAGGATAAACTCTCAGGATAAAGTCTCAGGATAAACTTTCAGAGAAAGTCTGAGAATAATCTCTCAGGATAAACTCTCAGGATAAACACAGGATAAACTTTCAGAAAAAAAAACTTCCAGAATAAACTCTCAGGATGAACTTTCAGGATAACTTTTCAGGATAAACTCTCAGGATAAACTCTCAGGATAAACTCTCAGGATAAACTTTCAGGATAAACTTTCAGGATAAAGTCTCAGGATAAACTTTCAGGATAAACTCTCAGGATAAACTCTCAAGATAAACTCTCAGGATAAACTCTCAGGATAAACTCTCAGGATAAAGTCTCAGAATAAACTTTCAGAGAAAGTCTGAGGATAATCTCTCAGGATGAAGTCTCAGGATAAACTTTCAGAGAAAGTCTGAGGATAATCTCTCAGGATAAAGTCTCAGGATAAACACAGGATAAACTCTCAGGGTAAACTTTCAGGATGAACTCTCAGGATAAACTCTCAGGATAAAGTCTCAGGATAAAATCTCAGGACAACTCAGGATAAACTCTAGACAACACAGGAAAAACATTCAGGATAAACTTCCAGGATAAACTCTCAGGATGAACTTTCAGGATAAACTTTCAGGATAAACTCTCAGGATAAACTCTCAGGATAAACTCTCAGGATAAACTCTCAGGATAAACTTTCAGGATAAACTCTCAAATTAAACTCTCAGGATAAACTCTCAGAATAAACTCTCAGGATAAACTCTCAGGATAAAGTCTCAGGATAAACTTTCAGAGAAAGTCTGAGGATAATCTCGCAGGATGAAGTCTCAGGATAAACTTTCAGAGAAAGTCTGAGGATAATCTCTCAGGATAAACTCTCAGGATAAACACAGGATAAACTCTCAGGATGAAGCCTCAAGATAAAGTCTCAGGACAAACACAGAATAAACTCTCAGGATAAACTTTCAGGATAAACTCTCAGGATAAACTCTCAGGATAAACTCTCAGGAAAAAAGTCTCAGGATAAAATCTCAGGTGAACTCAGGATAAACTCTCATTACAAACTCAAGACAACACAGGATAAACTTTCAGAAAAAAAACTTCCAGAATAAACTCTCAGGATGAACTTTCAGGATAAACTTTCAGGATAAACTCTCAGGATAAACTCTCAGGATAAACTCTCAGGATAAACTCTCAGGATAAAGTCTCAGGATAAACTTTCAGGATGAAGCCTCAAGATAAAGTCTCAGGATAAACACAGAATAAACTCTCAGGATAAACTTTCAGGATAAACTCTCTTTTTTTCTCTCAGGATAAACTCTCAGGATAAACACAGGATAAACTCTCAGGATGAAGCCTCAAGATAAAGTCTCAGGATAAACACAGAATAAACTTTCAGGATAAACTTTCAGGATAAACTCTCAGGATAAACTCTCAGGATAAACTCTCAGGAAAAAGTCTCAGGATAAAATCTCAGGTGAACTCAGGATAAACTCTCATTACAAACTCAAGACAACACAGGATAAACTTTCAGAAAAAAAAACTTCCAGGATAAACTCTCAGGATGAACTTTCAGGATGAACTTCCAGGATAAACTCTCAGGATAAACTCTCAGGATAAACTCTCAGGATAAACTCTCAGGATAAACTCTCAGGATGAAGTCTCAGGATAAACTTTCAGGATAAACTCTCAGGATAAACTCTCAAGATAAACTCTCAGGATAAACTCTCAGGATAAACTCTCAGGATAAAGTCTCAGGACAAACTTTCAGAGAAAGTCTGAGGATAATCTCTCAGGATAAAGTCTCAGGATAAACTTTCAGAGAAAGTCTGAGGATAATCTCTCAGGATAAACTCTCAGGATAAACACAGGATAAACTCTCAGGAAAAAACTTTCAGGATGAACTCTCAGGATAAACTCTCAGGATAAACTCTCAGGATAAAATCTCAGGACAACTCAGGATAAAGTCTCAGGATAAACTTTCAGGATAAACTCTCAGGATAAACTTTCAGGATAAACTTTCAGGATAAACTCTCAGGATAAACTCTCAGGATAAACTCTCAGGATAAACTCTCAGGATAAAGTCTCAGGATAAACTTTCAGGATAAACTCTCAGGATAAACTCTCAAGATAAACTCTCAGGATAAACTCTCAGGATAAACTCTCAGGATAAAGTCTCAGGATAAACTTTCAGAGAAAGTCTGAGGATAATCTCGCAGGATGAAGTCTCAGGATAAACTTTCAGAGAAAGTCTGAGGATAATCTCTCAGGATAAACTCTCAGGATAAACACAGGATAAACTCTCAGGATGAAGCCTCAAGATAAAGTCTCAGGACAAACACAGAATAAACTCTCAGGATAAACTTTCAGGATAAACTCTCAGGATAAACTCTCAGGATAAACTCTCAGGAAAAAGTCTCAGGATAAAATCTCAGGTGAACTCAGGATAAACTCTCATTACAAACTCAAGACAACACAGGATAAACTTTCAGAAAAAAAACTTCCAGAATAAACTCTCAGGATGAACTTTCAGGATAAACTTTCAGGATAAACTCTCAGGATAAACTCTCAGGATAAACTCTCAGGATAAACTCTCAGGATAAAGTCTCAGGATAAACTTTCAGGATGAAGCTTCAAGATAAAGTCTCAGGATAAACACAGAATAAACTCTCAGGATAAACTTTCAGGATAAACTCTCTTTTTTTCTCTCAGGATAAACTCTCAGGATAAACACAGGATAAACTCTCAGGATGAAGCCTCAAGATAAAGTCTCAGGATAAACACAGAATAAACTTTCAGGATAAACTTTCAGGATAAACTCTCAGGATAAACTCTCAGGATAAACTCTCAGGAAAAAGTCTCAGGATAAAATCTCAGGTGAACTCAGGATAAACTCTCATTACAAACTCAAGACAACACAGGATAACCTTTCAGAAAAAAAAAACTTCCAGGATAAACTCTCAGGATGAACTTTCAGGATGAACTTCCAGGATAAACTCTCAGGATAAACTCTCAGGATAAACTCTCAGGATAAACTCTCAGGATAAACTCTCAGGATGAAGTCTCAGGATAAACTTTCAGGATAAACTCTCAGGATAAACTCTCAAGATAAACTCTCAGGATAAACTCTCAGGATAAACTCTCAGGATAAAGTCTCAGGATAAACTTTCAGAGAAAGTCTGAGGATAATCTCTCAGGATAAAGTCTCAGGATAAACTTTCAGAGAAAGTCTGAGGATAATCTCTCAGGATAAACTCTCAGAATAAACACAGGATAAACTCTCAGGATAAACTTTCAGGATGAACTCTCAGGATAAACTCTCAGGATAAAGTCTCAGGATAAAATCTCAGGACAACTCAGGATAAACTCTAGACAACACAGGATAAACATTCAGGCTAAACTTCCAGGATAAACTCTCAGGATGAACTTTCAGGATAAACTTTCAGGATAAACTCTCAGGATAAACTCTCAGGATAAACTCTCAGGATAAACTCTCAGGATAAAGTCTCAGGATAAACTTTCAGGATAAACTCTCAGGATAAACTCTCAAGATAAACTCTCAGGATAAACTCTCAGGATAAACTCTCAGGATAAAGTCTCAGGATAAACTTTCAGAGAAAGTCTGAGGATAATCTCGCAGGATGAAGTCTCAGGATAAACTTTCAGAGAAAGTCTGAGGATAATCTCTCAGGATAAACTCTCAGGATAAACACAGGATAAACTCTCAGGATGAAGCCTCAAGATAAAGTCTCAGGACAAACACAGAATAAACTCTCAGGATAAACTTTCAGGATAAACTCTCAGGATAAACTCTCAGGATAAACTCTCAGGAAAAAGTCTCAGGATAAAATCTCAGGTGAACTCAGGATAAACTCTCATTACAAACTCAAGACAACACAGGATAAACTTTCAGAAAAAAAACTTCCAGAATAAACTCTCAGGATGAACTATCAGGATAAACTCTCAGGATAAACTCTCAGGATAAACTCTCAGGATAAACTCTCAGGATAAACTCTCAGGATAAACTCTCAGGATAAAGTCTCAGGATAAACTTTCAGGATAAACTCTCAGGATAAACTCTCAAGATAAACTCTCAGGATAAACTCTCAGGATAAACTCTCAGGATAAAGTCTCAGGATAAACTTTCAGAGAAAGTCTGAGGATAATCTCTCAGGATAAAGTCTCAGGATAAACTTTCAGAGAAAGTCTGAGGATAATCTCTCAGGATAAACTCTCAGGATAAACACAGGATAAACTCTCAGGATAAACTTTCAGGATGAACTCTCAGGATAAACTCTCAGGATAAAGTCTCAGGATAAAATCTCAGGACAACTCAGGATAAACTCTAGACAACACAGGATAAACATTCAGGATAAACTTCCAGGATAAACTCTCAGGATGAACTTTCAGGATAAACTTTCAGGATAAACTCTCAGGATAAACTCTCAGGATAAACTCTCAGGATAAACTCTCAGGAAAAAGTCTCAGGATAAAATCTCAGGTGAACTCAGGATAAACTCTCATTACAAACTCAAGACAACACAGGATAAACTTTCAGAAAAAAAAACTTCCAGAATAAACTCTCAGGATGAACTTTCAGGATAAACTTTCAGGATAAACTCTCAGGATAAACTCTCAGGATAAACTCTCAGGATAAACTCTCAGGATAATGTCTCAGGATAAACTTTCAGGATGAAGCCTCAAGATAAAGTCTCAGGATAAACACAGAATAAACTCTCAGGATAAACTCTTAAGATAAACTCTCAGGATAAACTCTCAGGATAAACTCTCAGGATGAACTTTCAGGATAACTTTTCAAGATAAACTCTCAGGATAAACTCTCAGGATAAACTCTCAGGATTAACTTTCAGGATAAAGTCTCAGGATAAACTTTCAGGATAAACTCTCAGGATAAACTCTCAAGATAAACTCTCAGGATAAAGTCTCAGGATAAAGTCTCAGGATAAACTTTCAGAGAAAGTCTGAGGATAATCTCGCAGGATGAAGTCTCAGGATAAACTTTCAGAGAAAGTCTGAGGATAATCTCTCAGGATAAACTCTCAGGATAAACACAGGATAAACTCTCAGGATGAAGCCTCAAGATAAAGTCTCAGGACAAACACAGAATAAACTCTCAGGATAAACTTTCAGGATAAACTCTCAGGATAAACTCTCAGGATAAACTCTCAGGAAAAAGTCTCAGGATAAAATCTCAGGTGAACTCAGGATAAACTCTCATTACAAACTCAAGACAACACAGGATAAACTTTCAGAAAAAAAAACTTCCAGAATAAACTCTCAGGATGAACTATCAGGATAAACTCTCAGGATAAACTCTCAGGATAAACTCTCAGGATAAACTCTCAGGATAAACTCTCAGGATAAACTCTCAGGATAAAGTCTCAGGATAAACTTTCAGGATAAACTCTCAGGATAAACTCTCAAGATAAACTCTCAGGATAAACTCTCAGGATAAACTCTCAGGATAAAGTCTCAGGATAAACTTTCAGAGAAAGTCTGAGGATAATCTCTCAGGATAAAGTCTCAGGATAAACTTTCAGAGAAAGTCTGAGGATAATCTCTCAGGATAAACTCTCAGGATAAACACAGGATAAACTCTCAGGATAAACTTTCAGGATGAACTCTCAGGATAAACTCTCAGGATAAAGTCTCAGGATAAAATCTCAGGACAACTCAGGATAAACTCTAGACAACACAGGATAAACATTCAGGATAAACTTCCAGGATAAACTCTCAGGATGAACTTTCAGGATAAACTTTCAGGATAAACTCTCAGGATAAACTCTCAGGATAAACTCTCAGGATAAACTCTCAGGAAAAAGTCTCAGGATAAAATCTCAGGTGAACTCAGGATAAACTCTCATTACAAACTCAAGACAACACAGGATAAACTTTCAGAAAAAAAAACTTCCAGAATAAACTCTCAGGATGAACTTTCAGGATAAACTTTCAGGATAAACTCTCAGGATAAACTCTCAGGATAAACTCTCAGGATAAACTCTCAGGATAAAGTCTCAGGATAAACTTTCAGGATGAAGCCTCAAGATAAAGTCTCAGGATAAACACAGAATAAACTCTCAGGATAAACTCTTAAGATAAACTCTCAGGATAAACTCTCAGGATAAACTCTCAGGATGAACTTTCAGGATAACTTTTCAAGATAAACTCTCAGGATAAACTCTCAGGATAAACTCTCAGGATTAACTTTCAGGATAAAGTCTCAGGATAAACTTTCAGGATAAACTCTCAGGATAAACTCTCAAGATAAACTCTCAGGATAAAGTCTCAGGATAAAGTCTCAGGACAAACTTTCAGAGAAAGTCTGAGGATAATCTCTCAGGATGAAGTCTCAGGATAAACTTTCAGAGAAAGTCTGAGGATAATATCTTAGGATAAAGTCTCAGGATAAACACAGAATAAACTCTCAGGATAAACTTTCAGGATAAACTCTCAGGATAAACTCTCAGGATAAACTCTCAGGATAAACTCTCAGGATAAAATTTCAGGACAACTCAGGATAAACTCTAGACAACACAGGATAAACATTCAGGATAAACTTCCAGGATAAACTCTCAGGATGAACTTTCAGGATAAACTTTTAGGATAAACTCTCAGGATAAACTTTCAGGACAAACTCTCAGGATAAACTCTCATGATAAAGTCTCAGGATAAACTTTCAGAGAAAGTCTGAGAATAATCTCTCAGGATAAACTCTCAGGATAAACACAGGATAAACTTTCAGAAAAAAAAACTTCCAGAATAAACTCTCAGGATGAACTTTCAGGATAAACTCTCAGGATAAACTCTCAGGATAAACTCTCAGGATAAACTCTCAGGATAAAGTCTCAGGATAAACTTTCAGGATAAACTCTCAGGATAAACTCTCAAGATAAACTCTCAGGATAAACTCTCAGGATAAACTCTCAGGATAAAGTCTCAGGATAAACTTTCAGAAAAAGTCTGAGGATAATCTCTCAGGATGAAGTCTCAGGATAAACTTTCAGAGAAAGTCTGAGGATAATCTCTTAGGATAAAGTCTCAGGATAAACACAGAATAAACTCTCAGGATAAACTTTCAGGATGAACTCTCAGGATAAACTCTCAGGATAAAGTCTCAGGATAAAATCTCAGGACAACTCAGGATAAACTCTAGACAACACAGGATAAACATTCAGGATGAACTTCCAGGATAAACTCTCAGGATGAACTTTCAGGATAAACTTTCAGGATAAACTCTCAGGATAAACTCTAGACAACACAGGATAAACATTCAGGATAAACTTCCAGGATAAACTCTCAGGATGAACTTTCAGAATAAACTTTCAGGATAAACTCTCAGGATAAACTCTCAGGATAAACTCTCAGGATAAACTCTCAGGAAAAAGTCTCAGGATAAAATCTCAGGTGAACTCAGGATAAACTCTCATTACAAACTCAAGACAACACAGGATAAACTTTCAGAAAAAAAAACTTCCAGAATAAACTCTCAGGATGAACATTCAGGATAAACTTTCAGGATAAACTCTCAGGATAAACTCTCAGGATAAACTCTCAGGATAAACTCTCAGGATAAAGTCTCAGGATAAACTTTCAGGATGAAGCCTCAAGATGAAGTCTCAGGATAAACACAGAATAAACTCTCAGGATAAACTCTCAAGATAAACTCTCAGGATAAACTCTCAGGATAAACTCTCAGGATAAAGTCTCAGGATAAACTTTCAGAGAAAGTCTGAGGATAATCTCTCAGGATAAAGTCTCAGGATTAACTTTCAGAGAAAGTCTGAAGATAATCTCTCAGGATAAACTCTCAGGATAAACACAGGATAAACTCTCAGGATAAACTCTCAGGATAAAGTCTCAGGATAAACTTTCAGAGAAAGTCTGAGGATAATCTCTCAGGATGAAGTCTCAGGATAAACTTTCAGAGAAAGTCTGAGGATAATCTCTCAAGATAAAGTCTCAGGATAAACACAGAATAAACTCTCAGGATAAACTTCCAGAATAAACTCTCAGGATAAACTCTCAGGATAAACTCTCAGGATAAACTCTCAGGATAAAATTTTAGGACAACTCAGGTTAAACTCTAGACAACACAGGATAAACATTCGGGATAAACTTCCAGGATAAACTCTCAGGATGAACTTTCAGGATAAACTTTTAGGATAAACTCTCAGGATAAACTTTCAGGACAAACTCTCAGGATAAACTCTCAGGATAAAGTCTCAGGATAAACTTTCAGAGAAAGTCTGAGAATAATCTCTCAGGATAAACTCTCAGGATAAACACAGGATAAACTTTCAGAAAAAAAAACTTCCAGAATAAACTCTCAGGATGAACTTTCAGGATAACTTTTCAAGATAAACTCTCAGGATAAACTCTCAGGATAAACTCTCAGGATTAACTTTCAGGATAAAGTCTCAGGATTAACTTTCAGGATAAACTCTCAGGATAAACTCTCAAGATAAACTCTCAGGATAAAGTCTCAGGATAAAGTCTCAGGATAAACTTTCAGAAAAAGTCTGAGGAAAATCTCTCAGGATAAAGTCTCAGGATAAACTTTCAGAGAAAGTCTGAGGATAAACTCTCAGGATAAACTCTCAGGATAAACTTTCAGGATGAACTCTCAGGATAAACTCTCAGGATAAAGTCTCAGGATAAAATCTCAGGACAACTCAGGATAAACTCTAGACAACACAGGAAAAACATTCAGGATAAACTTCCAGGATAAACTCTCAGGATGAACTTTCAGGATAAACTTTCAGGATAAACTCTCAGGATAAACTCTCAGGATAAACTCTCAGGATAAACTCTCAGGATAAAGTCTCAGGATAAACTTTCAGGATAAACTCTCAGGATAAACTCTCAAGATAAACTCTCAGGATAAACTCTCAGGATAAACTCTCAGGATAAAGTCTCAGGATAAACTTTCAGAGAAAGTCTGAGGATAATCTCTCAGGATAAACTCTCAGGATAAAGTCTCAGGATAAAATCTCAGGACAACTCAGGATAAACTCTAGACAACACAGGATAAACATTTAGGATAAACTTCCAGGATAAACTCTCAGGATGAACTTTCAGGATAAACTTTCAGGATAAACTCTCAGGATAAACTCTCAGGATAAACTCTCAGGATAAACTCTCAGGATAAAGTCTCAGGATAAACTTTCAGGATAAACTCTCAGGATAAACTCTCAAGATAAACTCTCAGGATAAACTCTCAGGATAAACTCTCAGGATAAAGTCTCAGGATAAACTTTCAGAGAAAGTCTGAGGATAATCTCGCAGGATGAAGTCTCAGGATAAACTTTCAGAGAAAGTCTGAGGATAATCTCTCAGGATAAACTCTCAGGATAAACACAGGATAAACTCTCAGGATGAAGCCTCAAGATAAAGTCTCAGGACAAACACAGAATAAACTCTCAGGATAAACTTTCAGGATAAATTCTCAGGATAAACTCTCAGGATAAACTCTCAGGATAAAGTCTCAGGATAAAATCTCAGGACAACTCAGGATAAACTCTAGACAACACAGGATAAACATTTAGGATAAACTTCCAGGATAAACATTCAGGATAAACTTCCAGGATAAACTCTCAGGATGAACTTTCAGGATGAACTTTTAGGATAAACTCTCAGGATAAACTTTCAGGACAAACTCTCAGGATAAACTCTCAGGATAAAGTCTCAGGATAAACTTTCAGAGAAAGTCTGAGAATAATCTCTCAGGATAAACTCTCAGGATAAACACAGGATAAACTTTCAGAAAAAAAAACTTCCAGAATAAACTCTCAGGATGAACTTTCAGGATAAACTCTCAGGATAAACTCTCAGGATAAACTCTCAGGATAAACTCTCAGGATAAAGTCTCAGGATAAACTTTCAGGATAAACTCTCAGGATAAACTCTCAAGATAAACTCTCAGGATAAACTCTCAGGATAAACTCTCAGGATAAAGTCTCAGGATAAACTTTCAGAGAAAGTCTGAGGATAATCTCTCAGGATGAAGTCTCAGGTTAAACTTTCAGAGAAAGTCTGAGAATAATCTCTTAGGATAAAGTCTCAGGATAAACACAGAATAAACTCTCAGGATAAACTTTCAGGATGAACTCTCAGGATATACTCTCAGGATAAAGTCTCAGGATAAAATCTCAGGACAACTCAGGATAAACTCTAGACAACACAGGATAAACATTCAGGATGAACTTCCAGGATAAACTCTCAGGATGAACTTTCAGGATAAACTTTCAGGATAAACTCTCAGGATAAACTCTCAGGATAAACTCTCAGGATAAACTCTCAGGATAAAGTCTCAGGATAAACTCTCAGAGAAAGTCTGAGGATAATCTCGCAGGATGAAGTCTCAGGATAAACTTTCAGAGAAAGTCTGAGGATAATCTCTCAGGATAAACTCTCAGGATAAACACAGGATAAACTCTCAGGATGAAACATCAAGATAAAGTCTCAGGACAAACACAGAATAAACTCTCAGGATAAACTTTCAGGATAAACTCTCAGGATAAACTCTCAGAATAAACTCTCAGGAAAAAGTCTCAGGATAAAATCTCAGGTGAACTCAGGATAAACTCTCATTACAAACTCAAGACAACACAGGATAAACTTTCAGAAAAAAAAAACTTCCAGAATAAACTCTCAGGATGAACTTTCAGGATAAACTTTCAGGATAAACTCTCAGGATAAACTCTCAGGATAAAGTCTCAGGATAAACTTTCAGGATGAAGCCTCAAGATAAAGTCTCAGGATAAACACAGAATAAACTCTCAGGATAAACTTTCAGGATAAACTCTCTTTTTTTCTCTCAGGATAAACTCTCAGGATAAACACAGGATAAACTCTCAGGAAAAAGCCTCAAGATAAAGTCTCAGGATAAACACAGAATAAACTCTCAGGATAAACTTTCAGGATAAACTCTCAGGATAAACTCTCAGGATAAACTCTCAGGAAAAAGTCTCAGGATAAAATCTCAAGTGAACTCAGGATAAACTCTCATTACAAACTCAAGACAACACAGGATAAACTTTCAGAAAAAAAAACTTCCAGGATAAACTCTCAGGATGAACTTTCAGGATAAACTTTCAGGATAAACTCTCAGGATAAACTCTCAGGATAAACTCTCAGGATAAACTCTCAGGATGAAGTCTCAGGATAAACTTTCAGGATAAACTCTTAGGATAAACTCTCAAGATAAACTCTCAGGATAAACTCTCAGGATAAACTCTCAGGTTAAAGTCTCAGGATAAACTTTCAGAGAAAGTCTGAGGATAATCTCTCAGGATAAAGTCTCAGGATAAACTTTCAGAAAAAGTCTGAGGATAATTTCTCAGGATAAACTCTCAGGATAAACACAGGATAAACTCTCAGGATAAACTTTCAGGATGAACTCTCAGGATAAACTCTCAGGATAAAGTCTCAGGATAAAATCTCAGGACAACTCAGGATAAACTCTAGACAACACAGGATAAACATTCAGGCTAAACTTCCAGGATAAACTCTCAGGATGAACTTTCAGGATAAACTCTCAGGATAAACTCTCAGGATAAACTCTCAGGATAAACTCTCAGGATAAAGTCTCAGGATAAACTTTCAGGATAAACTCTCAGGATAAACTCTCAAGATAAACTCTCAGGATAAACTCTCAGGATAAACTCTCAGGATAAAGTCTCAGGATAAACTTTCAGAGAAAGTCTGAGGATAATCTCGCAGGATGAAGTCTCAGGATAAACTTTCAGAGAAAGTCTGAGGATAATCTCTCAGGATAAACTCTCAGGATAAACACAGGATAAACTCTCAGGATGAAGCCTCAAGATAAAGTCTCAGGACAAACACAGAATAAACTCTCAGGACAAACTTTCAGGATAAACTCTCAGGATAAACTCTCAGGATAAACTCTCAGGAAAAAGTCTCAGGATAAAATCTCAGGTGAACTTAGGATAAACTCTCATTACAAACTCAAGACAACACAGGATAAACTTTCAGAAAAAAAAACTTCCAGAATAAACTCTCAGGATGAACTCTCAGGATTAACTTTCAGGATAAAGTCTCAGGATAAACTTTCAGGATAAACTCTCAGGATAAACTCTCAAGATAAACTCTCAGGATAAAGTCTCAGGATAAAGTCTCAGGATAAACTTTCAGAAAAAGTCTGAGGAAAATCTCTCAGGATAAAGTCTCAGGATAAACTTTCAGAGAAAGTCTGAGGATAATCTCTCAGGATAAACTCTCAGGATAAACACAAGATAAACTCTCAGGATAAACTTTCAGGATGAACTCTCAGGATAAACTCTCAGGATAAAGTCTCAGGATAAAATCTCAGGACAACTCAGGATAAACTCTAGACAACACAGGAAAAACATTCAGGATAAACTTCCAGAATAAACTCTCAGGATGAACTTTCAGGATAAACTTTCAGGATAAACTCTCAGGATAAACTCTCAGGATAAACTCTCAGGATAAAGTCTCAGGATAAACTTTCAGGATGAAGCCTCAAGATAAAGTCTCAGGATAAACATAGAATAAACTCTCAGGATAAACTCTCAAGATAAACTCTCAGGATAAACTCTCAGGATAAACTCTCAGGATAAACTCTCAGGATAAACTCTCAGGATAAAATTTCAGGACAACTCAGGATAAACTCTAGACAACACAGGATAAACATTCAGGATAAACTTCCAGGATAAACTCTCAGGATGAACTTTCAGGATAAACTTTTAGGATAAACTCTCAGGATAAACTTTCAGGACAAACTCTCAGGATAAACTCTCAGGATAAAGTCTCAGGATAAACTTTCAGAGAAAGTCTGAGAATAATCTCTCAGGATACATTCTCAGGATAAACACAGGATAAACTTTCAGAAAAAAAAACTTCCAGAATAAACTCTCAGGATGAACTTTCAGGATAAACTCTCAGGATAAACTCTCAGGATAAACTCTCAGGATAAACTCTCAGGATAAAGTCTCAGGATAAACTTTCAGGATAAACTCTCAGGATAAACTCTCAAAATAAACTCTCAGGATAAACTCTCAGGATAAACTCTCAGGATAAAGTCTCAGGATAAACTTTCAGAGAAAGTCTGAGGATAATCTCTCAGGATGAAGTCTCAGGATAAACTTTCAGAGAAAGTCTGAGAATAATCTCTTAGGATAAAGTCTCAGGATAAACACAGAATAAACTCTCAGGATAAACTTTCAGGATGAACTCTCAGGATAAACTCTCAGGATAAACTCTCAGGATAAAGTCTCAGGATAAACTCTCAGAGAAAGTCTGAGGATAATCTCGCAGGATGAAGTCTCAGGATAAACTTTCAGAGAAAGTCTGAGGATAATCTCTCAGGATAAACTCTCAGGATAAACACAGGATAAACTCTCAGGATGAAACATCAAGATAAAGTCTCAGGACAAACACAGAATAAACTCTCAGGATAAACTTTCAGGATAAACTCTCAGGATAAACTCTCAGAATAAACTCTCAGGAAAAAGTCTCAGGATAAAATCTCAGGTGAACTCAGGATAAACTCTCATTACAAACTCAAGACAACACAGGATAAACTTTCAGAAAAAAAAACTTCCAGAATAAACTCTCAGGATGAACTTTCAGGATAAACTTTCAGGATAAACTCTCAGGATAAACTCTCAGGATAAAGTCTCAGGATAAACTTTCAGGATGAAGCCTCAAGATAAAGTCTCAGGATAAACACAGAATAAACTCTCAGGATAAACTTTCAGGATAAACTCTCTTTTTTTCTCTCAGGATAAACTCTCAGGATAAACACAGGATAAACTCTCAGGATAAAGCCTCAAGATAAAGTCTCAGGATAAACACAGAATAAACTCTCAGGATAAACTTTCAGGATAAACTCTCAGGATAAACTCTCAGGATAAACTCTCAGGAAAAAGTCTCAGGATAAAATCTCAAGTGAACTCAGGATAAACTCTCATTACAAACTCAAGACAACACAGGATAAACTTTCAGAAAAAAAAACTTCCAGGATAAACTCTCAGGATGAACTTTCAGGATAAACTTTCAGGATAAACTCTCAGGATAAACTCTCAGGATAAACTCTCAGGATAAACTCTCAGGATGAAGTCTCAGGATAAACTTTCAGGATAAACTCTTAGGATAAACTCTCAAGATAAACTCTCAGGATAAACTCTCAGGATAAACTCTCAGGTTAAAGTCTCAGGATAAACTTTCAGAGAAAGTCTGAGGATAATCTCTCAGGATAAAGTCTCAGGATAAACTTTCAGAAAAAGTCTGAGGATAATTTCTCAGGATAAACTCTCAGGATAAACACAGGATAAACTCTCAGGATAAACTTTCAGGATGAACTCTCAGGATAAACTCTCAGGATAAAGTCTCAGGATAAAATCTCAGGACAACTCAGGATAAACTCTCAGGATAAAGTCTCAGGATAAAATCTCAGGACAACTCAGGATAAACTCTAGACAACACAGGATAAACATTCAGGCTAAACTTCCAGGATAAACTCTCAGGATGAACTTTCAGGATAAACTCTCAGGATAAACTCTCAGGATAAACTCTCAGGATAAACTCTCAGGATAAAGTCTCAGGATAAACTTTCAGGATAAACTCTCAGGATAAACTCTCAAGATAAACTCTCAGGATAAACTCTCAGGATAAACTCTCAGGATAAAGTCTCAGGATAAACTTTCAGAGAAAGTCTGAGGATAATCTCGCAGGATGAAGTCTCAGGATAAACTTTCAGAGAAAGTCTGAGGATAATCTCTCAGGATAAACTCTCAGGATAAACACAGGATAAACTCTCAGGATGAAGCCTCAAGATAAAGTCTCAGGACAAACACAGAATAAACTCTCAGGACAAACTTTCAGGATAAACTCTCAGGATAAACTCTCAGGATAAACTCTCAGGAAAAAGTCTCAGGATAAAATCTCAGGTGAACTTAGGATAAACTCTCATTACAAACTCAAGACAACACAGGATAAACTTTCAGAAAAAAAAACTTCCAGAATAAACTCTCAGGATGAACTCTCAGGATTAACTTTCAGGATAAAGTCTCAGGATAAACTTTCAGGATAAACTCTCAGGATAAACTCTCAAGATAAACTCTCAGGATAAAGTCTCAGGATAAAGTCTCAGGATAAACTTTCAGAAAAAGTCTGAGGAAAATCTCTCAGGATAAAGTCTCAGGATAAACTTTCAGAGAAAGTCTGAGGATAATCTCTCAGGATAAACTCTCAGGATAAACACAAGATAAACTCTCAGGATAAACTTTCAGGATGAACTCTCAGGATAAACTCTCAGGATAAAGTCTCAGGATAAAATCTCAGGACAACTCAGGATAAACTCTAGACAACACAGGAAAAACATTCAGGATAAACTTCCAGGATAAACTCTCAGGATGAACTTTCAGGATAAACTTTCAGGATAAACTCTCAGGATAAACTCTCAGGATAAACTCTCAGGATAAAGTCTCAGGATAAACTTTCAGGATGAAGCCTCAAGATAAAGTCTCAGGATAAACATAGAATAAACTCTCAGGATAAACTCTCAAGATAAACTCTCAGGATAAACTCTCAGGATAAACTCTCAGGATAAACTCTCAGGATAAACTCTCAGGATAAAATTTCAGGACAACTCAGGATAAACTCTAGACAACACAGGATAAACATTCAGGATAAACTTCCAGGATAAACTCTCAGGATGAACTTTCAGGATAAACTTTTAGGATAAACTCTCAGGATAAACTTTCAGGACAAACTCTCAGGATAAACTCTCAGGATAAAGTCTCAGGATAAACTTTCAGAGAAAGTCTGAGAATAATCTCTCAGGATACATTCTCAGGATAAACACAGGATAAACTTTCAGAAAAAAAAACTTCCAGAATAAACTCTCAGGATGAACTTTCAGGATAAACTCTCAGGATAAACTCTCAGGATAAACTCTCAGGATAAACTCTCAGGATAAAGTCTCAGGATAAACTTTCAGGATAAACTCTCAGGATAAACTCTCAAGATAAACTCTCAGGATAAACTCTCAGGATAAACTCTCAGGATAAAGTCTCAGGATAAACTTTCAGAAAAAGTCTGAGGATAATCTCTCAGGATGAAGTCTCAGGATAAACTTTCAGAGAAAGTCTGAGGATAATCTCTTAGGATAAAGTCTCAGGATAAACACAGAATAAACTCTCAGGATAAACTTTCAGGATGAACTCTCAGGATAAACTCTCAGGATAAAGTCTCAGGATAAAATCTCAGGACAACTCAGGATAAACTCTAGACAACACAGGATAAACATTCAGGATGAACTTCCAGGATAAACTCTCAGGATGAACTTTCAGGATAAACTTTCAGGATAAACTCTCAGGATAAACTCTCAGGATAAACTCTCAGGATAAACTCTCAGGATAAACTCTCAGGATAAAGTCTCAGGATAAACTTTCAGGATAAACTCTCAGAATAAACTCTCAAGATAAACTCTCAGGATAAACTCTCAGGATAAACTCTCAGGATAAAGTCTCAGGATAAACTTTCAGAGAAAGTCTGAGGATAATCTCGCAGGATGAAGTCTCAGGATAAACTTTGAGAGAAAGTCTGAGGATAATCTCTCAGGATAAACTCTCAGGATAAACACAGGATAAACTCTCAGGATGAAGCCTCAAGATAAAGTCTCAGGACAAACACAGAATAAACTCTCAGGATAAACTTTCAGGATAAACTCTCAGGATAAACTCTCAGGATAAACTCTCAGGAAAAAGTCTCAGGATAAAATCTCAGGTGAACTCAGGATAAACTCTCATTACAAACTCAAGACAACACAGGCTAAAATTTCAGAGAAAAAAAAACTTCCAGAATAAACTCTCAGGATAAACTCTCAGGATAAAGTCTCAGGATAAACTTTCAGAGAAAGTCTGAGGATAATCTCTCAGGATGAAGTCTCAGGATAAACTTTCAGAGAAAGTCTGAGGATAATCTCTTAGGATAAAGTCTCAGGATAAACACAGAATAAACTCTCAGGATAAACTTTCAGGATAAACTCTCAGGATAAACTCTCAGGATAAACTCTCAGGATAAACTCTCAGGATAAAATTTCAGGACAACTCAGGATAAACTCTAGACAACACAGGATAAACATTCAGGATAAACTTCCAGGATAAACTCTCAGGATGAACTTTCAGGATAAACTTTTAGGATAAACTCTCAGGATAAACTTTCAGGACAAACTCTCAGGATAAACTCTCAGGATAAAGTCTCAGGATAAACTTTCAGAGAAAGTCTGAGAATAATCTCTCAGGATAAACTCTCAGGATAAACACAGAATAAACTTTCAGAAAAAAAAACTTCCAGAATAAACTCTCAGGATGAACTTTCAGGATAAACTCTCAGGATAAACTCTCAGGATAAACTCTCAGGATAAACTCTCAGGCTAAAGTCTCAGGATAAACTTTCAGGATAAACTCTCAGGATAAACTCTCAAGATAAACTCTCAGGATAAAGTCTCAGGATAAACTCTCAGGATAAAGTCTCAGGATAAACTTTCAGAGAAAGTCTGAGGATAATCTCTCAGAATGAAGTCTCAGGATAAACTTTCAGAGAAAGTCTGAGGATAATCTCTTAGGATAAAGTCTCAGGATAAACACAGAATAAACTCTCAGGATAAACTTTCAGGATGAACTCTCAGGATAAACTATCAGGATAAAGTCTCAGGATAAAATCTCAGGACAACTCAGGATAAACTCTAGACAACACAGGATAAACATTCAGGATGAACTTCCAGGATAAACTCTCAGGATGAACTTTCAGGATAAACTTTCAGGATAAACTCTCAGGATAAACTCTCAGGATAAACTCTCAGGATAAACTCTCAGGATAAACTCTCAGGATAAACTTTCAGGACAAACTCTCAGAATAAACTCTCAAGATAAACTCTCAGGATAAACTCTCAGGATAAACTCTCAGGATAAAGTCTCAGGAAAAACTTTCAGAGAAAGTCTGAGGATAATCTCGCAGGATGAAGTCTCAGGATAAACTTTCAGAGAAAGTCTGAGGATAATCTCTCAGGATAAACTCTCAGGATAAACACAAGATAAACTCTCAGGATGAAGCCTCAAGATAAAGTCTCAGGACAAACACAGAATAAACTCTCAGGATAAACTTTCAGGATAAACTCTCAGGATAAACTCTCAGGATAAACTCTCAGGAAAAGTCTCAGGATAAAATCTCAGGTGAACTCAGGATAAACTCTCATTACAAACTCAAGACAACACAGGATAAACTTTCAGAAAAAAAAACTTCCAGAATAAACTCTCAGGATGAACTTTCAGGATAAACTTTCAGGATAAACTCTCAGGATAAACTCTCAGGATAAAGTCTCAGGATAAACTTTCAGGATGAAGCCTCAAGATAAAGTCTCAGGATAAACACAGAATAAACTCTCAGGATAAACTTTCAGGATAAACTCTCTTTTTTTCTCTCAGGATAAACTCTCAGGATAAACACAGGATAAACTCTCAGGATGAAGCTTCAAGATTAAGTCTCAGGATAAACACAGAATAAACTCTCAGGATAAACTTTCAGGATAAACTCTCAGGATAAACTCTCAGGATAAACTCTCAGGAAAAAGTCTTAGGATAAAATCTCAGGTGAACTCAGGATAAACTCTCATTACAAACTCAAGACAACACAGGATAAACTTTCAGAAAAAAAAAACTTCCAGGATAAACTCTCAGGATGAACTTTCAGGATAAACTTTCAGGATAAACTCTCAGGATAAACTCTCAGGATAAACTCTCAGAATAAACTCTCAAGATAAACTCTCAGGATAAACTCTCAGGATAAACTCTCAGGATAAAGTCTCAGGATAAACTTTCAGAGAAAGTCTGAGGATAATCTCGCAGGATGAAGTCTCAGGATAAACTTTCAGGGAAAGTCTGAGGATAATCTCTCAGGATAAACTCTCAGGATAAACACAGGATAAACTCTCAGGATGAAGCCTCAAGATAAAGTCTCAGGACAAACACAGAATAAACTCTCAGGATAAACTTTCAGGATAAACTCTCAGGATAAACTCTCAGGATAAACTCTCAGGAAAAAGTCTCAGGATAAAATCTCAGGTGAACTCAGGATAAACTCTCATTACAAACTCAAGACAACACAGGCTAAAATTTCAGAAAAAAAACTTCCAGAATAAACTCTCAGGATAAACTCTCAGGAAAAAGTCTCAGGATAAACTTTCAGAGAAAGTCTGAGGATAATCTCTCAGGATGAAGTCTCAGGATAAACTCTTCAGAGAAAGTCTGAGGATAATCTCTTAGGATAAAGTCTCAGGATAAACACAGAATAAACTCTCAGGATAAACTTTCAGGATAAACTCTCAGGATAAACTCTCAGAATAAACTCTCAGGATAAACTCTCAGGATAAAATTTCAGGACAACTCAGGATAAACTCTAGACAACACAGGATAAACATTCAGGATAAACTTCCAGGATAAACTCTCAGGATGAACTTTCAGGATAAACTTTTAGGATAAACTCTCAGGATAAACTTTCAGGACAAACTCTCAGGATAAACTCTCAGGATAAAGTCTCAGGATAAACTTTCAGAGAAAGTCTGAGAATAATCTCTCAGGATAAACTCTCAGGATAAACACAGGATAAACTTTCAGAAAAAAAAACTTCCAGAATAAACTCTCAGGATGAACTTTCAGGATAAACTCTCAGGATAAACTCTCAGGATAAACTCTCAGGATAAACTCTCAGGATAAAGTCTCAGGATAAACTTTCAGGATAAACTCTCAGGATAAACTCTCAAGATAAACTCTCAGGATAAACTCTCAGGATAAACTCTCAGGATAAAGTCTCAGGATAAACTTTCAGAGAAAGTCTGAGGATAATCTCTCAGGATGAAGTCTCAGGATAAACTTTCAGAGAAAGTCTGAGGATAATCTCTTAGGATAAAGTCTCAGGATAAACACAGAATAAACTCTCAGGATAAACTTTCAGGATGAACTCTCAGGATAAACTCTCAGGATAAAGTCTCAGGATAAAATCTCAGGACAACTCAGGATAAACTCTAGACAACACAGGATAAACATTCAGGATGAACCTCCAGGATAAACTCTCAGGATGAACTTTCAGGATAAACTTTCAGGATAAACTCTCAGGATAAACTCTCAGGATAAACTCTCAGGATAAACTCTCAGGATAAACTCTCAGGATAATGTCTCAGGATAAACTTTCAGAGAAAGTCTGAGGATAATCTCGCAGGATGAAGTCTCAGGATAAACTTTCAGAGAAAGTCTGAGGATAATCTCTCAGGATAAACTCTCAGGATAAACACAGGATAAACTCTCAGGATGAAGCCTCAAGATCTCAGGACAAACACAGAATAAACTCTCAGGATAAACTTTCAGGATAAACTCTCAGGATAAACTCTCAGGATAAACTCTCAGGAAAAAAGTCTCAGGATAAAATCTCAGGTGAACTCAGGATAAACTCTCATTACAAACTCAAGACAACACAGGATAAACTTTCAGAAAAAAAAACTTCCAGAATAAACTCTCAGGATGAACTTTCAGGATAAACTTTCAGGATAAACTCTCAGGATAAACTCTCAGGATAAAGTCTCAGGATAAACTTTCAGGATGAAGCCTCAAGATAAAGTCTCAGGATAAACACAGAATAAACTCTCAGGATAAACTTTCAGGATAAACTCTCTTTTTTTCTCTCAGGATAAACTCTCAGGATAAACACAGGATAAACTCTCAGGATAAACACAGGATAAACTCTCAGGATGAAGCCTCAAGATAAAGTCTCAGGATAAACACAGAATAAACTCTCAGGATAAACTTTCAGGATAAACTCTCAGGATAAACTCTCAGGATAAACTCTCAGGAAAAAGTCTCAGGATAAAATCTCAGGTGAACTCAGGATAAACTCTCATTACAAACTCAAGACAACACAGGATAAACTTTCAGGAAAAAAAAACTTCCAGGATAAACTCTCAGGATGAACTTTCAGGATAAACTTTCAGGATAAACTCTCAGGATAAACTCTCAGGATAAACTCTCAGGATAAACTCTCAGGATGAAGTCTCAGGATAAACTTTCAGGATAATCTCTCAGGATGAAGTCTCAGGATAAACTCTCAGGATAAATCTCAGGATAAACTCTCAGGATAAAGTCTCAGGATAAACTTTCAGATAAACTCTCAGGATAAACTCAGGATGAAGTCTCAGGATAAACTTTCAGAGAAAGTCTGAGGATAATCTCTCAGGATAAACTCTCAGGATAAACACAGGATAAACTCTCAGGATGAAGCCTCAAGATAAAGTCTCAGGACAAACACAGATAAACTCTCAGGATAAACTTTCAGGATAAATTCTCAGGATAAACTCTCAGGATAAACTCTCAGGATAAAGTCTCAGGATAAAATCTCAGGACAACTCAGGATAAACTCTAGACAACACAGGATAAACATTTAGGATAAACTTCCAGGATAAACATTCAGGATAAACTTCCAGGATAAACTCTCAGGATGAACTTTCAGGATGAACTTTTAGGATAAACTCTCAGGATAAACTTTCAGGACAAACTCTCAGGATAAACTCTCAGGATAAAGTCTCAGGATAAACTTTCAGAGAAAGTCTGAGAATAATCTCTCAGGATAAACTCTCAGGATAAACACAGGATAAACTTTCAGAAAAAAAACTTCCAGAATAAACTCTCAGGATGAACTTTCAGGATAAACTCTCAGGATAAACTCTCAGGATAAACTCTCAGGATAAACTCTCAGGATAAAGTCTCAGGATAAACTTTCAGGATAAACTCTCAGGATAAACTCTCAAGATAAACTCTCAGGATAAACTCTCAGGATAAACTCTCAGGATAAAGTCTCAGGATAAACTTTCAGAGAAAGTCTGAGGATAATCTCTCAGGATGAAGTCTCAGGTTAAACTTTCAGAGAAAGTCTGAGAATAATCTCTTAGGATAAAGTCTCAGGATAAACACAGAATAAACTCTCAGGATAAACTTTCAGGATGAACTCTCAGGATATACTCTCAGGATAAAGTCTCAGGATAAAATCTCAGGACAACTCAGGATAAACTCTAGACAACACAGGATAAACATTCAGGATGAACTTCCAGGATAAACTCTCAGGATGAACTTTCAGGATAAACTTTCAGGATAAACTCTCAGGATAAACTCTCAGGATAAACTCTCAGGATAAACTCTCAGGATAAAGTCTCAGGATAAACTCTCAGAGAAAGTCTGAGGATAATCTCGCAGGATGAAGTCTCAGGATAAACTTTCAGAGAAAGTCTGAGGATAATCTCTCAGGATAAACTCTCAGGATAAACACAGGATAAACTCTCAGGATGAAACATCAAGATAAAGTCTCAGGACAAACACAGAATAAACTCTCAGGATAAACTTTCAGGATAAACTCTCAGGATAAACTCTCAGAATAAACTCTCAGGAAAAAGTCTCAGGATAAAATCTCAGGTGAACTCAGGATAAACTCTCATTACAAACTCAAGACAACACAGGATAAACTTTCAGAAAAAAAAAAACTTCCAGAATAAACTCTCAGGATGAACTTTCAGGATAAACTTTCAGGATAAACTCTCAGGATAAACTCTCAGGATAAAGTCTCAGGATAAACTTTCAGGATGAAGCCTCAAGATAAAGTCTCAGGATAAACACAGAATAAACTCTCAGGATAAACTTTCAGGATAAACTCTCTTTTTTTCTCTCAGGATAAACTCTCAGGATAAACACAGGATAAACTCTCAGGAAAAAGCCTCAAGATAAAGTCTCAGGATAAACACAGAATAAACTCTCAGGATAAACTTTCAGGATAAACTCTCAGGATAAACTCTCAGGATAAACTCTCAGGAAAAAGTCTCAGGATAAAATCTCAAGTGAACTCAGGATAAACTCTCATTACAAACTCAAGACAACACAGGATAAACTTTCAGAAAAAAAAACTTCCAGGATAAACTCTCAGGATGAACTTTCAGGATAAACTTTCAGGATAAACTCTCAGGATAAACTCTCAGGATAAACTCTCAGGATAAACTCTCAGGATGAAGTCTCAGGATAAACTTTCAGGATAAACTCTTAGGATAAACTCTCAAGATAAACTCTCAGGATAAACTCTCAGGATAAACTCTCAGGTTAAAGTCTCAGGATAAACTTTCAGAGAAAGTCTGAGGATAATCTCTCAGGATAAAGTCTCAGGATAAACTTTCAGAAAAAGTCTGAGGATAATTTCTCAGGATAAACTCTCAGGATAAACACAGGATAAACTCTCAGGATAAACTTTCAGGATGAACTCTCAGGATAAACTCTCAGGATAAAGTCTCAGGATAAAATCTCAGGACAACTCAGGATAAACTCTAGACAACACAGGATAAACATTCAGGCTAAACTTCCAGGATAAACTCTCAGGATGAACTTTCAGGATAAACTCTCAGGATAAACTCTCAGGATAAACTCTCAGGATAAACTCTCAGGATAAAGTCTCAGGATAAACTTTCAGGATAAACTCTCAGGATAAACTCTCAAGATAAACTCTCAGGATAAACTCTCAGGATAAACTCTCAGGATAAAGTCTCAGGATAAACTTTCAGAGAAAGTCTGAGGATAATCTCGCAGGATGAAGTCTCAGGATAAACTTTCAGAGAAAGTCTGAGGATAATCTCTCAGGATAAACTCTCAGGATAAACACAGGATAAACTCTCAGGATGAAGCCTCAAGATAAAGTCTCAGGACAAACACAGAATAAACTCTCAGGACAAACTTTCAGGATAAACTCTCAGGATAAACTCTCAGGATAAACTCTCAGGAAAAAGTCTCAGGATAAAATCTCAGGTGAACTTAGGATAAACTCTCATTACAAACTCAAGACAACACAGGATAAACTTTCAGAAAAAAAAACTTCCAGAATAAACTCTCAGGATGAACTCTCAGGATTAACTTTCAGGATAAAGTCTCAGGATAAACTTTCAGGATAAACTCTCAGGATAAACTCTCAAGATAAACTCTCAGGATAAAGTCTCAGGATAAAGTCTCAGGATAAACTTTCAGAAAAAGTCTGAGGAAAATCTCTCAGGATAAAGTCTCAGGATAAACTTTCAGAGAAAGTCTGAGGATAATCTCTCAGGATAAACTCTCAGGATAAACACAAGATAAACTCTCAGGATAAACTTTCAGGATGAACTCTCAGGATAAACTCTCAGGATAAAGTCTCAGGATAAAATCTCAGGACAACTCAGGATAAACTCTAGACAACACAGGAAAAACATTCAGGATAAACTTCCAGAATAAACTCTCAGGATGAACTTTCAGGATAAACTTTCAGGATAAACTCTCAGGATAAACTCTCAGGATAAACTCTCAGGATAAAGTCTCAGGATAAACTTTCAGGATGAAGCCTCAAGATAAAGTCTCAGGATAAACATAGAATAAACTCTCAGGATAAACTCTCAAGATAAACTCTCAGGATAAACTCTCAGGATAAACTCTCAGGATAAACTCTCAGGATAAACTCTCAGGATAAAATTTCAGGACAACTCAGGATAAACTCTAGACAACACAGGATAAACATTCAGGATAAACTTCCAGGATAAACTCTCAGGATGAACTTTCAGGATAAACTTTTAGGATAAACTCTCAGGATAAACTTTCAGGACAAA
Organism: Rhabditoides inermis; assembly: GCA_963966185.1. NCBI lineage: Eukaryota > Metazoa > Nematoda > Chromadorea > Rhabditida > Rhabditidae > Rhabditoides > Rhabditoides inermis. The sequence continues at coordinate 1,220,475 of CAWZYM010000295.1, read as the reverse complement.
CTCTCAGGATAAACTCTCAGGATAAAGTCTCAGGATAAACTTTCAGAGAAAGTCTGAGAATAATCTCTCAGGATACATTCTCAGGATAAACACAGGATAAACTTTCAGAAAAAAAAACTTCCAGAATAAACTCTCAGGATGAACTTTCAGGATAAACTCTCAGGATAAACTCTCAGGATAAACTCTCAGGATAAACTCTCAGGATAAAGTCTCAGGATAAACTTTCAGGATAAACTCTCAGGATAAACTCTCAAAATAAACTCTCAGGATAAACTCTCAGGATAAACTCTCAGGATAAAGTCTCAGGATAAACTTTCAGAGAAAGTCTGAGGATAATCTCTCAGGATGAAGTCTCAGGATAAACTTTCAGAGAAAGTCTGAGAATAATCTCTTAGGATAAAGTCTCAGGATAAACACAGAATAAACTCTCAGGATAAACTTTCAGGATGAACTCTCAGGATAAACTCTCAGGATAAACTCTCAGGATAAAGTCTCAGGATAAACTCTCAGAGAAAGTCTGAGGATAATCTCGCAGGATGAAGTCTCAGGATAAACTTTCAGAGAAAGTCTGAGGATAATCTCTCAGGATAAACTCTCAGGATAAACACAGGATAAACTCTCAGGATGAAACATCAAGATAAAGTCTCAGGACAAACACAGAATAAACTCTCAGGATAAACTTTCAGGATAAACTCTCAGGATAAACTCTCAGAATAAACTCTCAGGAAAAAGTCTCAGGATAAAATCTCAGGTGAACTCAGGATAAACTCTCATTACAAACTCAAGACAACACAGGATAAACTTTCAGAAAAAAAAACTTCCAGAATAAACTCTCAGGATGAACTTTCAGGATAAACTTTCAGGATAAACTCTCAGGATAAACTCTCAGGATAAAGTCTCAGGATAAACTTTCAGGATGAAGCCTCAAGATAAAGTCTCAGGATAAACACAGAATAAACTCTCAGGATAAACTTTCAGGATAAACTCTCTTTTTTTCTCTCAGGATAAACTCTCAGGATAAACACAGGATAAACTCTCAGGATAAAGCCTCAAGATAAAGTCTCAGGATAAACACAGAATAAACTCTCAGGATAAACTTTCAGGATAAACTCTCAGGATAAACTCTCAGGATAAACTCTCAGGAAAAAGTCTCAGGATAAAATCTCAAGTGAACTCAGGATAAACTCTCATTACAAACTCAAGACAACACAGGATAAACTTTCAGAAAAAAAAACTTCCAGGATAAACTCTCAGGATGAACTTTCAGGATAAACTTTCAGGATAAACTCTCAGGATAAACTCTCAGGATAAACTCTCAGGATAAACTCTCAGGATGAAGTCTCAGGATAAACTTTCAGGATAAACTCTTAGGATAAACTCTCAAGATAAACTCTCAGGATAAACTCTCAGGATAAACTCTCAGGTTAAAGTCTCAGGATAAACTTTCAGAGAAAGTCTGAGGATAATCTCTCAGGATAAAGTCTCAGGATAAACTTTCAGAAAAAGTCTGAGGATAATTTCTCAGGATAAACTCTCAGGATAAACACAGGATAAACTCTCAGGATAAACTTTCAGGATGAACTCTCAGGATAAACTCTCAGGATAAAGTCTCAGGATAAAATCTCAGGACAACTCAGGATAAACTCTCAGGATAAAGTCTCAGGATAAAATCTCAGGACAACTCAGGATAAACTCTAGACAACACAGGATAAACATTCAGGCTAAACTTCCAGGATAAACTCTCAGGATGAACTTTCAGGATAAACTCTCAGGATAAACTCTCAGGATAAACTCTCAGGATAAACTCTCAGGATAAAGTCTCAGGATAAACTTTCAGGATAAACTCTCAGGATAAACTCTCAAGATAAACTCTCAGGATAAACTCTCAGGATAAACTCTCAGGATAAAGTCTCAGGATAAACTTTCAGAGAAAGTCTGAGGATAATCTCGCAGGATGAAGTCTCAGGATAAACTTTCAGAGAAAGTCTGAGGATAATCTCTCAGGATAAACTCTCAGGATAAACACAGGATAAACTCTCAGGATGAAGCCTCAAGATAAAGTCTCAGGACAAACACAGAATAAACTCTCAGGACAAACTTTCAGGATAAACTCTCAGGATAAACTCTCAGGATAAACTCTCAGGAAAAAGTCTCAGGATAAAATCTCAGGTGAACTTAGGATAAACTCTCATTACAAACTCAAGACAACACAGGATAAACTTTCAGAAAAAAAAACTTCCAGAATAAACTCTCAGGATGAACTCTCAGGATTAACTTTCAGGATAAAGTCTCAGGATAAACTTTCAGGATAAACTCTCAGGATAAACTCTCAAGATAAACTCTCAGGATAAAGTCTCAGGATAAAGTCTCAGGATAAACTTTCAGAAAAAGTCTGAGGAAAATCTCTCAGGATAAAGTCTCAGGATAAACTTTCAGAGAAAGTCTGAGGATAATCTCTCAGGATAAACTCTCAGGATAAACACAAGATAAACTCTCAGGATAAACTTTCAGGATGAACTCTCAGGATAAACTCTCAGGATAAAGTCTCAGGATAAAATCTCAGGACAACTCAGGATAAACTCTAGACAACACAGGAAAAACATTCAGGATAAACTTCCAGGATAAACTCTCAGGATGAACTTTCAGGATAAACTTTCAGGATAAACTCTCAGGATAAACTCTCAGGATAAACTCTCAGGATAAAGTCTCAGGATAAACTTTCAGGATGAAGCCTCAAGATAAAGTCTCAGGATAAACATAGAATAAACTCTCAGGATAAACTCTCAAGATAAACTCTCAGGATAAACTCTCAGGATAAACTCTCAGGATAAACTCTCAGGATAAACTCTCAGGATAAAATTTCAGGACAACTCAGGATAAACTCTAGACAACACAGGATAAACATTCAGGATAAACTTCCAGGATAAACTCTCAGGATGAACTTTCAGGATAAACTTTTAGGATAAACTCTCAGGATAAACTTTCAGGACAAACTCTCAGGATAAACTCTCAGGATAAAGTCTCAGGATAAACTTTCAGAGAAAGTCTGAGAATAATCTCTCAGGATACATTCTCAGGATAAACACAGGATAAACTTTCAGAAAAAAAAACTTCCAGAATAAACTCTCAGGATGAACTTTCAGGATAAACTCTCAGGATAAACTCTCAGGATAAACTCTCAGGATAAACTCTCAGGATAAAGTCTCAGGATAAACTTTCAGGATAAACTCTCAGGATAAACTCTCAAGATAAACTCTCAGGATAAACTCTCAGGATAAACTCTCAGGATAAAGTCTCAGGATAAACTTTCAGAAAAAGTCTGAGGATAATCTCTCAGGATGAAGTCTCAGGATAAACTTTCAGAGAAAGTCTGAGGATAATCTCTTAGGATAAAGTCTCAGGATAAACACAGAATAAACTCTCAGGATAAACTTTCAGGATGAACTCTCAGGATAAACTCTCAGGATAAAGTCTCAGGATAAAATCTCAGGACAACTCAGGATAAACTCTAGACAACACAGGATAAACATTCAGGATGAACTTCCAGGATAAACTCTCAGGATGAACTTTCAGGATAAACTTTCAGGATAAACTCTCAGGATAAACTCTCAGGATAAACTCTCAGGATAAACTCTCAGGATAAACTCTCAGGATAAAGTCTCAGGATAAACTTTCAGGATAAACTCTCAGAATAAACTCTCAAGATAAACTCTCAGGATAAACTCTCAGGATAAACTCTCAGGATAAAGTCTCAGGATAAACTTTCAGAGAAAGTCTGAGGATAATCTCGCAGGATGAAGTCTCAGGATAAACTTTGAGAGAAAGTCTGAGGATAATCTCTCAGGATAAACTCTCAGGATAAACACAGGATAAACTCTCAGGATGAAGCCTCAAGATAAAGTCTCAGGACAAACACAGAATAAACTCTCAGGATAAACTTTCAGGATAAACTCTCAGGATAAACTCTCAGGATAAACTCTCAGGAAAAAGTCTCAGGATAAAATCTCAGGTGAACTCAGGATAAACTCTCATTACAAACTCAAGACAACACAGGCTAAAATTTCAGAGAAAAAAAAACTTCCAGAATAAACTCTCAGGATAAACTCTCAGGATAAAGTCTCAGGATAAACTTTCAGAGAAAGTCTGAGGATAATCTCTCAGGATGAAGTCTCAGGATAAACTTTCAGAGAAAGTCTGAGGATAATCTCTTAGGATAAAGTCTCAGGATAAACACAGAATAAACTCTCAGGATAAACTTTCAGGATAAACTCTCAGGATAAACTCTCAGGATAAACTCTCAGGATAAACTCTCAGGATAAAATTTCAGGACAACTCAGGATAAACTCTAGACAACACAGGATAAACATTCAGGATAAACTTCCAGGATAAACTCTCAGGATGAACTTTCAGGATAAACTTTTAGGATAAACTCTCAGGATAAACTTTCAGGACAAACTCTCAGGATAAACTCTCAGGATAAAGTCTCAGGATAAACTTTCAGAGAAAGTCTGAGAATAATCTCTCAGGATAAACTCTCAGGATAAACACAGAATAAACTTTCAGAAAAAAAAACTTCCAGAATAAACTCTCAGGATGAACTTTCAGGATAAACTCTCAGGATAAACTCTCAGGATAAACTCTCAGGATAAACTCTCAGGCTAAAGTCTCAGGATAAACTTTCAGGATAAACTCTCAGGATAAACTCTCAAGATAAACTCTCAGGATAAAGTCTCAGGATAAACTCTCAGGATAAAGTCTCAGGATAAACTTTCAGAGAAAGTCTGAGGATAATCTCTCAGAATGAAGTCTCAGGATAAACTTTCAGAGAAAGTCTGAGGATAATCTCTTAGGATAAAGTCTCAGGATAAACACAGAATAAACTCTCAGGATAAACTTTCAGGATGAACTCTCAGGATAAACTATCAGGATAAAGTCTCAGGATAAAATCTCAGGACAACTCAGGATAAACTCTAGACAACACAGGATAAACATTCAGGATGAACTTCCAGGATAAACTCTCAGGATGAACTTTCAGGATAAACTTTCAGGATAAACTCTCAGGATAAACTCTCAGGATAAACTCTCAGGATAAACTCTCAGGATAAACTCTCAGGATAAACTTTCAGGACAAACTCTCAGAATAAACTCTCAAGATAAACTCTCAGGATAAACTCTCAGGATAAACTCTCAGGATAAAGTCTCAGGAAAAACTTTCAGAGAAAGTCTGAGGATAATCTCGCAGGATGAAGTCTCAGGATAAACTTTCAGAGAAAGTCTGAGGATAATCTCTCAGGATAAACTCTCAGGATAAACACAAGATAAACTCTCAGGATGAAGCCTCAAGATAAAGTCTCAGGACAAACACAGAATAAACTCTCAGGATAAACTTTCAGGATAAACTCTCAGGATAAACTCTCAGGATAAACTCTCAGGAAAAGTCTCAGGATAAAATCTCAGGTGAACTCAGGATAAACTCTCATTACAAACTCAAGACAACACAGGATAAACTTTCAGAAAAAAAAACTTCCAGAATAAACTCTCAGGATGAACTTTCAGGATAAACTTTCAGGATAAACTCTCAGGATAAACTCTCAGGATAAAGTCTCAGGATAAACTTTCAGGATGAAGCCTCAAGATAAAGTCTCAGGATAAACACAGAATAAACTCTCAGGATAAACTTTCAGGATAAACTCTCTTTTTTTCTCTCAGGATAAACTCTCAGGATAAACACAGGATAAACTCTCAGGATGAAGCTTCAAGATTAAGTCTCAGGATAAACACAGAATAAACTCTCAGGATAAACTTTCAGGATAAACTCTCAGGATAAACTCTCAGGATAAACTCTCAGGAAAAAGTCTTAGGATAAAATCTCAGGTGAACTCAGGATAAACTCTCATTACAAACTCAAGACAACACAGGATAAACTTTCAGAAAAAAAAAACTTCCAGGATAAACTCTCAGGATGAACTTTCAGGATAAACTTTCAGGATAAACTCTCAGGATAAACTCTCAGGATAAACTCTCAGAATAAACTCTCAAGATAAACTCTCAGGATAAACTCTCAGGATAAACTCTCAGGATAAAGTCTCAGGATAAACTTTCAGAGAAAGTCTGAGGATAATCTCGCAGGATGAAGTCTCAGGATAAACTTTCAGGGAAAGTCTGAGGATAATCTCTCAGGATAAACTCTCAGGATAAACACAGGATAAACTCTCAGGATGAAGCCTCAAGATAAAGTCTCAGGACAAACACAGAATAAACTCTCAGGATAAACTTTCAGGATAAACTCTCAGGATAAACTCTCAGGATAAACTCTCAGGAAAAAGTCTCAGGATAAAATCTCAGGTGAACTCAGGATAAACTCTCATTACAAACTCAAGACAACACAGGCTAAAATTTCAGAAAAAAAACTTCCAGAATAAACTCTCAGGATAAACTCTCAGGAAAAAGTCTCAGGATAAACTTTCAGAGAAAGTCTGAGGATAATCTCTCAGGATGAAGTCTCAGGATAAACTTTCAGAGAAAGTCTGAGGATAATCTCTTAGGATAAAGTCTCAGGATAAACACAGAATAAACTCTCAGGATAAACTTTCAGGATAAACTCTCAGGATAAACTCTCAGAATAAACTCTCAGGATAAACTCTCAGGATAAAATTTCAGGACAACTCAGGATAAACTCTAGACAACACAGGATAAACATTCAGGATAAACTTCCAGGATAAACTCTCAGGATGAACTTTCAGGATAAACTTTTAGGATAAACTCTCAGGATAAACTTTCAGGACAAACTCTCAGGATAAACTCTCAGGATAAAGTCTCAGGATAAACTTTCAGAGAAAGTCTGAGAATAATCTCTCAGGATAAACTCTCAGGATAAACACAGGATAAACTTTCAGAAAAAAAAACTTCCAGAATAAACTCTCAGGATGAACTTTCAGGATAAACTCTCAGGATAAACTCTCAGGATAAACTCTCAGGATAAACTCTCAGGATAAAGTCTCAGGATAAACTTTCAGGATAAACTCTCAGGATAAACTCTCAAGATAAACTCTCAGGATAAACTCTCAGGATAAACTCTCAGGATAAAGTCTCAGGATAAACTTTCAGAGAAAGTCTGAGGATAATCTCTCAGGATGAAGTCTCAGGATAAACTTTCAGAGAAAGTCTGAGGATAATCTCTTAGGATAAAGTCTCAGGATAAACACAGAATAAACTCTCAGGATAAACTTTCAGGATGAACTCTCAGGATAAACTCTCAGGATAAAGTCTCAGGATAAAATCTCAGGACAACTCAGGATAAACTCTAGACAACACAGGATAAACATTCAGGATGAACCTCCAGGATAAACTCTCAGGATGAACTTTCAGGATAAACTTTCAGGATAAACTCTCAGGATAAACTCTCAGGATAAACTCTCAGGATAAACTCTCAGGATAAACTCTCAGGATAATGTCTCAGGATAAACTTTCAGAGAAAGTCTGAGGATAATCTCGCAGGATGAAGTCTCAGGATAAACTTTCAGAGAAAGTCTGAGGATAATCTCTCAGGATAAACTCTCAGGATAAACACAGGATAAACTCTCAGGATGAAGCCTCAAGATCTCAGGACAAACACAGAATAAACTCTCAGGATAAACTTTCAGGATAAACTCTCAGGATAAACTCTCAGGATAAACTCTCAGGAAAAAAGTCTCAGGATAAAATCTCAGGTGAACTCAGGATAAACTCTCATTACAAACTCAAGACAACACAGGATAAACTTTCAGAAAAAAAAACTTCCAGAATAAACTCTCAGGATGAACTTTCAGGATAAACTTTCAGGATAAACTCTCAGGATAAACTCTCAGGATAAAGTCTCAGGATAAACTTTCAGGATGAAGCCTCAAGATAAAGTCTCAGGATAAACACAGAATAAACTCTCAGGATAAACTTTCAGGATAAACTCTCTTTTTTTCTCTCAGGATAAACTCTCAGGATAAACACAGGATAAACTCTCAGGATAAACACAGGATAAACTCTCAGGATGAAGCCTCAAGATAAAGTCTCAGGATAAACACAGAATAAACTCTCAGGATAAACTTTCAGGATAAACTCTCAGGATAAACTCTCAGGATAAACTCTCAGGAAAAAGTCTCAGGATAAAATCTCAGGTGAACTCAGGATAAACTCTCATTACAAACTCAAGACAACACAGGATAAACTTTCAGGAAAAAAAAACTTCCAGGATAAACTCTCAGGATGAACTTTCAGGATAAACTTTCAGGATAAACTCTCAGGATAAACTCTCAGGATAAACTCTCAGGATAAACTCTCAGGATGAAGTCTCAGGATAAACTTTCAGGATAATCTCTCAGGATGAAGTCTCAGGATAAACTTTCAGAGAAAGTCTGAGGATAATCTCTTAGGATAAAGTCTCAGGATAAACACAGAATAAACTCTCAGGATAAACTTTCAGGATGAACTCTCAGGATAAACTCTCAGGATAAAGTCTCAGGATAAAATCTCAGGACAACTCAGGATAAACTCTAGACAACACAGGATAAACATTCAGGATGAACTTCCAGGATAAACTCTCAGGATGAACTTTCAGGATAAACTTTCAGGATAAACTCTCAGGATAAACTCTCAGGATAAACTCTCAGGATAAACTCTCAGGATAAAGTCTCAGGATAAACTTTCAGGATAAACTCTCAGAATAAACTCTCAAGATAAACTCTCAGGATAAACTCTCAGGATAAACTCTCAGGATAAAGTCTCAGGATAAACTTTCAGAGAAAGTCTGAGGATAATCTCGCAGGATGAAGTCTCAGGATAAACTTTCAGAGAAAGTCTGAGGATAATCTCTCAGGATAAACTCTCAGGATAAACACAGGATAAACTCTCAGGATGAAGCCTCAAGATAAAGTCTCAGGACAAACACAGAATAAACTCTCAGGATAAACTTTCAGGATAAACTTTCAGGATAAACTCTCAGGATAAACTCTCAGGATAAAGTCTCAGGATAAACTCTCAGGATAAAGTCTCAGGATAAACTTTCAGAGAAAGTCTGAGGATAATCTCTCAGGATGAAGTCTCAGGATAAACTTTCAGAGAAAGTCTGAGGATAATCTCTTAGGATAAAGTCTCAGGATAAACACAGAATAAACTCTCAGGATAAACTTTCAGGATAAACTCTCAGGATAAACTCTCAGGATAAACTCTCAGGATAAACTCTCAGGATAAAATTTCAGGACAACTCAGGATAAACTCTAGACAACACAGGATAAACATTCAGGATAAACTTCCAGGATAAACTCTCAGGATGAACTTTCAGGATAAACTTTTAGGATAAACTCTCAGGATAAACTTTCAGGACAAACTCTCAGGATAAACTCTCAGGATAAAGTCTCAGGATAAACTTTCAGAGAAAGTCTGAGAATAATCTCTCAGGATAAACTCTCAGGATAAACACAGGATAAACTTTCAGAAAAAAAAACTTCCAGAATAAACTCTCAGGATGAACTTTCAGGATAAACTCTCAGGATAAACTCTCAGGATAAACTCTCAGGATAAACTCTCAGGCTAAAGTCTCAGGATAAACTTTCAGGATAAACTCTCAGGATAAACTCTCAAGATAAACTCTCAGGATAAACTCTCAGGATAAACTCTCAGGATAAAGTCTCAGGATAAACTTTCAGAGAAAGTCTGAGGATAATCTCTCAGAATGAAGTCTCAGGATAAACTTTCAGAGAAAGTCTGAGGATAATCTCTTAGGATAAAGTCTCAGGATAAACACAGAATAAACTCTCAGGATAAACTTTCAGGATGAACTCTCAGGATAAACTATCAGGATAAAGTCTCAGGATAAAATCTCAGGACAACTCAGGATAAACTCTAGACAACACAGGATAAACATTCAGGATGAACTTCCAGGATAAACTCTCAGGATGAACTTTCAGGATAAACTTTCAGGATAAACTCTCAGGATAAACTCTCAGGATAAACTCTCAGGATAAACTCTCAGGATAAACTCTCAGGATAAACTTTCAGGATAAACTCTCAGAATAAACTCTCAAGATAAACTCTCAGGATAAACTCTCAGGATAAACTCTCAGGATAAAGTCTCAGGATAAACTTTCAGAGAAAGTCTGAGGATAATCTCGCAGGATGAAGTCTCAGGATAAACTTTCAGAGAAAGTCTGAGGATAATCTCTCAGGATAAACTCTCAGGATAAACACAGGATAAACTCTCAGGATGAAGCCTCAAGATAAAGTCTCAGGACAAACACAGAATAAACTCTCAGGATAAACTTTCAGGATAAACTCTCAGGATAAACTCTCAGGATAAACTCTCAGGAAAAGTCTCAGGATAAAATCTCAGGTGAACTCAGGATAAACTCTCATTACAAACTCAAGACAACACAGGATAAACTTTCAGAAAAAAAAAACTTCCAGAATAAACTCTCAGGATGAACTTTCAGGATAAACTTTCAGGATAAACTCTCAGGATAAACTCTCAGGATAAAGTCTCAGGATAAACTTTCAGGATGAAGCCTCAAGATAAAGTCTCAGGATAAACACAGAATAAACTCTCAGGATAAACTTTCAGGATAAACTCTCTTTTTTTCTCTCAGGATAAACTCTCAGGATAAACACAGGATAAACTCTCAGGATGAAGCTTCAAGATTAAGTCTCAGGATAAACACAGAATAAACTCTCAGGATAAACTTTCAGGATAAACTCTCAGGATAAACTCTCAGGATAAACTCTCAGGAAAAAGTCTTAGGATAAAATCTCAGGTGAACTCAGGATAAACTCTCATTACAAACTCAAGACAACACAGGATAAACTTTCAGAAAAAAAAACTTCCAGGATAAACTCTCAGGATGAACTTTCAGGATAAACTTTCAGGATAAACTCTCAGGATAAACTCTCAGGATAAACTCTCAGAATAAACTCTCAAGATAAACTCTCAGGATAAACTCTCAGGATAAACTCTCAGGATAAAGTCTCAGGATAAACTTTCAGAGAAAGTCTGAGGATAATCTCGCAGGATGAAGTCTCAGGATAAACTTTCAGGGAAAGTCTGAGGATAATCTCTCAGGATAAACTCTCAGGATAAACACAGGATAAACTCTCAGGATGAAGCCTCAAGATAAAGTCTCAGGACAAACACAGAATAAACTCTCAGGATAAACTTTCAGGATAAACTCTCAGGATAAACTCTCAGGATAAACTCTCAGGAAAAAGTCTCAGGATAAAATCTCAGGTGAACTCAGGATAAACTCTCATTACAAACTCAAGACAACACAGGCTAAAATTTCAGAAAAAAAACTTCCAGAATAAACTCTCAGGATAAACTCTCAGGAAAAAGTCTCAGGATAAACTTTCAGAGAAAGTCTGAGGATAATCTCTCAGGATGAAGTCTCAGGATAAACTTTCAGAGAAAGTCTGAGGATAATCTCTTAGGATAAAGTCTCAGGATAAACACAGAATAAACTCTCAGGATAAACTTTCAGGATAAACTCTCAGGATAAACTCTCAGGATAAACTCTCAGGATAAACTCTCAGGATAAAATTTCAGGACAACTCAGGATAAACTCTAGACAACACAGGATAAACATTCAGGATAAACTTCCAGGATAAACTCTCAGGATGAACTTTCAGGATAAACTTTTAGGATAAACTCTCAGGATAAACTTTCAGGACAAACTCTCAGGATAAACTCTCAGGATAAAGTCTCAGGATAAACTTTCAGAGAAAGTCTGAGAATAATCTCTCAGGATAAACTCTCAGGATAAACACAGGATAAACTTTCAGAAAAAAAAAACTTCCAGAATAAACTCTCAGGATGAACTTTCAGGATAAACTCTCAGGATAAACTCTCAGGATAAACTCTCAGGATAAACTCTCAGGATAAAGTCTCAGGATAAACTTTCAGGATAAACTCTCAGGATAAACTCTCAAGATAAACTCTCAGGATAAACTCTCAGGATAAACTCTCAGGATAAAGTCTCAGGATAAACTTTCAGAGAAAGTCTGAGGATAATCTCTCAGGATGAAGTCTCAGGATAAACTTTCAGAGAAAGTCTGAGGATAATCTCTTAGGATAAAGTCTCAGGATAAACACAGAATAAACTCTCAGGATAAACTTTCAGGATGAACTCTCAGGATAAACTCTCAGGATAAAGTCTCAGGATAAAATCTCAGGACAACTCAGGATAAACTCTAGACAACACAGGATAAACATTCAGGATGAACTTCCAGGATAAACTCTCAGGATGAACTTTCAGGATAAACTTTCAGGATAAACTCTCAGGATAAACTCTCAGGATAAACTCTCAGGATAAACTCTCAGGATAAACTCTCAGGATAATGTCTCAGGATAAACTTTCAGAGAAAGTCTGAGGATAATCTCGCAGGATGAAGTCTCAGGATAAACTTTCAGAGAAAGTCTGAGGATAATCTCTCAGGATAAACTCTCAGGATAAACACAGGATAAACTCTCAGGATGAAGCCTCAAGATCTCAGGACAAACACAGAATAAACTCTCAGGATAAACTTTCAGGATAAACTCTCAGGATAAACTCTCAGGATAAACTCTCAGGAAAAAGTCTCAGGATAAAATCTCAGGTGAACTCAGGATAAACTCTCATTACAAACTCAAGACAACACAGTATAAACTTTCAGAAAAAAAAACTTCCAGAATAAACTCTCAGGATGAACTTTCAGGATAAACTTTCAGGATAAACTCTCAGGATAAACTCTCAGGATAAAGTCTCAGGATAAACTTTCAGGATGAAGCCTCAAGATAAAGTCTCAGGATAAACACAGAATAAACTCTCAGGATAAACTTTCAGGATAAACTCTCTTTTTTTCTCTCAGGATAAACTCTCAGGATAAACACAGGATAAACTCTCAGGATAAACACAGGATAAACTCTCAGGATGAAGCCTCAAGATAAAGTCTCAGGATAAACACAGAATAAACTCTCAGGATAAACTTTCAGGATAAACTCTCAGGATAAACTCTCAGGATAAACTCTCAGGAAAAAGTCTCAGGATAAAATCTCAGGTGAACTCAGGATAAACTCTCATTACAAACTCAAGACAACACAGGATAAACTTTCAGGAAAAAAAAACTTCCAGGATAAACTCTCAGGATGAACTTTCAGGATAAACTTTCAGGATAAACTCTCAGGATAAACTCTCAGGATAAACTCTCAGGATAAACTCTCAGGATAAACTCTCAGGATAAACTCTCAGGATAAACTTTCAGGATAAACTCTCAGAATAAACTCTCAAGATAAACTCTCAGGATAAACTCTCAGGATAAACTCTCAGGATAAAGTCTCAGGATAAACTTTCAGAGAAAGTCTGAGGATAATCTCGCAGGATGAAGTCTCAGGATAAACTTTCAGAGAAAGTCTGAGGATAATCTCTCAGGATAAACTCTCAGGATAAACACAGGATAAACTCTCAGGATGAAGCCTCAAGATAAAGTCTCAGGACAAACACAGAATAAACTCTCAGGATAAACTTTCAGGATAAACTCTCAGGATAAACTCTCAGGATAAACTCTCAGGAAAAGTCTCAGGATAAAATCTCAGGTGAACTCAGGATAAACTCTCATTACAAACTCAAGACAACACAGGATAAACTTTCAGAAAAAAAAACTTCCAGAATAAACTCTCAGGATGAACTTTCAGGATAAACTTTCAGGATAAACTCTCAGGATAAACTCTCAGGATAAAGTCTCAGGATAAACTTTCAGGATGAAGCCTCAAGATAAAGTCTCAGGATAAACACAGAATAAACTCTCAGGATAAACTTTCAGGATAAACTCTCTTTTTTTCTCTCAGGATAAACTCTCAGGATAAACACAGGATAAACTCTCAGGATGAAGCTTCAAGATTAAGTCTCAGGATAAACACAGAATAAACTCTCAGGATAAACTTTCAGGATAAACTCTCAGGATAAACTCTCAGGATAAACTCTCAGGAAAAAGTCTTAGGATAAAATCTCAGGTGAACTCAGGATAAACTCTCATTACAAACTCAAGACAACACAGGATAAACTTTCAGAAAAAAAAACTTCCAGGATAAACTCTCAGGATGAACTTTCAGGATAAACTTTCAGGATAAACTCTCAGGATAAACTCTCAGGATAAACTCTCAGAATAAACTCTCAAGATAAACTCTCAGGATAAACTCTCAGGATAAACTCTCAGGATAAAGTCTCAGGATAAACTTTCAGAGAAAGTCTGAGGATAATCTCGCAGGATGAAGTCTCAGGATAAACTTTCAGGGAAAGTCTGAGGATAATCTCTCAGGATAAACTCTCAGGATAAACACAGGATAAACTCTCAGGATGAAGCCTCAAGATAAAGTCTCAGGACAAACACAGAATAAACTCTCAGGATAAACTTTCAGGATAAACTCTCAGGATAAACTCTCAGGATAAACTCTCAGGAAAAAGTCTCAGGATAAAATCTCAGGTGAACTCAGGATAAACTCTCATTACAAACTCAAGACAACACAGGCTAAAATTTCAAAAAAAAAACTTCCAGAATAAACTCTCAGGATAAACTCTCAGGAAAAAGTCTCAGGATAAACTTTCAGAGAAAGTCTGAGGATAATCTCTCAGGATGAAGTCTCAGGATAAACTTTCAGAGAAAGTCTGAGGATAATCTCTTAGGATAAAGTCTCAGGATAAACACAGAATAAACTCTCAGGATAAACTTTCAGGATAAACTCTCAGGATAAACTCTCAGGATAAACTCTCAGGATAAACTCTCAGGATAAAATTTCAGGACAACTCAGGATAAACTCTAGACAACACAGGATAAACATTCAGGATAAACTTCCAGGATAAACTCTCAGGATGAACTTTCAGGATAAACTTTTAGGATAAACTCTCAGGATAAACTTTCAGGACAAACTCTCAGGATAAACTCTCAGGATAAAGTCTCAGGATAAACTTTCAGAGAAAGTCTGAGAATAATCTCTCAGGATAAACTCTCAGGATAAACACAGGATAAACTTTCAGAAAAAAAAACTTCCAGAATAAACTCTCAGGATGAACTTTCAGGATAAACTCTCAGGATAAACTCTCAGGATAAACTCTCAGGATAAACTCTCAGGATAAAGTCTCAGGATAAACTTTCAGGATAAACTCTCAGGATAAACTCTCAAGATAAACTCTCAGGATAAACTCTCAGGATAAACTCTCAGGATAAAGTCTCAGGATAAACTTTCAGAGAAAGTCTGAGGATAATCTCTCAGGATGAAGTCTCAGGATAAACTTTCAGAGAAAGTCTGAGGATAATCTCTTAGGATAAAGTCTCAGGATAAACACAGAATAAACTCTCAGGATAAACTTTCAGGATGAACTCTCAGGATAAACTCTCAGGATAAAGTCTCAGGATAAAATCTCAGGACAACTCAGGATAAACTCTAGACAACACAGGATAAACATTCAGGATGAACTTCCAGGATAAACTCTCAGGATGAACTTTCAGGATAAACTTTCAGGATAAACTCTCAGGATAAACTCTCAGGATAAACTCTCAGGATAAACTCTCAGGATAAACTCTCAGGATAATGTCTCAGGATAAACTTTCAGAGAAAGTCTGAGGATAATCTCGCAGGATGAAGTCTCAGGATAAACTTTCAGAGAAAGTCTGAGGATAATCTCTCAGGATAAACTCTCAGGATAAACACAGGATAAACTCTCAGGATGAAGCCTCAAGATCTCAGGACAAACACAGAATAAACTCTCAGGATAAACTTTCAGGATAAACTCTCAGGATAAACTCTCAGGATAAACTCTCAGGAAAAAGTCTCAGGATAAAATCTCAGGTGAACTCAGGATAAACTCTCATTACAAACTCAAGACAACACAGTATAAACTTTCAGAAAAAAAAAACTTCCAGAATAAACTCTCAGGATGAACTTTCAGGATAAACTTTCAGGATAAACTCTCAGGATAAACTCTCAGGATAAAGTCTCAGGATAAACTTTCAGGATGAAGCCTCAAGATAAAGTCTCAGGATAAACACAGAATAAACTCTCAGGATAAACTTTCAGGATAAACTCTCTTTTTTTTTCTCAGGATAAACTCTCAGGATAAACACAGGATAAACTCTCAGGATAAACACAGGATAAACTCTCAGGATGAAGCCTCAAGATAAAGTCTCAGGATAAACACAGAATAAACTCTCAGGATAAACTTTCAGGATAAACTCTCAGGATAAACTCTCAGGATAAACTCTCAGGAAAAAGTCTCAGGATAAAATCTCAGGTGAACTCAGGATAAACTCTCATTACAAACTCAAGACAACACAGGATAAACTTTCAGGAAAAAAAAACTTCCAGGATAAACTCTCAGGATGAACTTTCAGGATAAACTTTCAGGATAAACTCTCAGGATAAACTCTCAGGATAAACTCTCAGGATAAACTCTCAGGATGAAGTCTCAGGATAAACTTTCAGGATAAACTCTCAGGATAAACTCTCAGGATAAACTCTCAGGATAAACTCTCAGGATAAACTCTCAGGATAATGTCTCAGGATAAACTTTCAGAGAAAGTCTGAGGATAATCTCTCAGGATAAAGTCTCAGGATAAACTTTCAGAGAAAGTCTGAGGATAATTTCTCAGGATAAACTCTCAGGATAAACACAGGATAAACTCTCAGGATAAACTTTCAGGATGAACTCTCAGGATAAACTCTCAGGATAAAGTCTCAGGATAAAATCTCAGGACAACTCAGGATAAACTCTAGACAACACAGGATAAACATTCAGGCTAAACTTCCAGGATAAACTCTCAGGATGAACTTTCAGGATAAACTTTCAGGATAAACTCTCAGGATAAACTCTCAGGATAAACTCTCAGGATAAACTCTCAGGATAAACTCTCAAGATAAACTCTCAGGATAAACTCTCAGGATAAACTCTCAGGATAAAGTCTCAGGATAAACTTTCAGAGAAAGTCTGAGGATAATCTCGCAGGATGAAGTCTCAGGATAAACTTTCAGAGAAAGTCTGAGGATAATCTCTCAGGATAAACTCTCAGGATAAACACAGGATAAACTCTCAGGATGAAGCCTCAAGATAAAGTCTCAGGACAAACACAGAATAAACTCTCAGGATAAACTTTCAGGATAAACTCTCAGGATAAACTCTCAGGATAAACTCTCAGGAAAAAGTCTCAGGATAAAATCTCAGGTGAACTCAGGATAAACTCTCATTACAAACTCAAGACAACACAGGATAAACTTTCAGAAAAAAAAACTTCCAGAATAAACTCTCAGGATGAACTTTCAGGATAAACTTTCAGGATAAACTCTCAGGATAAACTCTCAGGATAAAGTCTCAGGATAAACTTTCAGGATAAACTCTCAGGATAAACTCTCAAGATAAACTCTCAGGATAAACTCTCAGGATAAACTCTCAGGATAAAGTCTCAGGATAAACTTTCAGAGAAAGTCTGAGGATAATCTCTCAGGATGAAGTCTCAGGATAAACTTTCAGAGAAAGTCTGAGGATAATCTCTTAGGATAAAGTCTCAGGATAAACACAGAATAAACTCTCAGGATAAACTTTCAGGATGAACTCTCAGGATAAACTCTCAGGATAAAGTCTCAGGATAAAATCTCAGGACAACTCAGGATAAACTCTAGACAACACAGGATAAACATTCAGGATGAACTTCCAGGATAAACTCTCAGGATGAACTTTCAGGATAAACTTTCAGGATAAACTCTCAGGATAAACTCTCAGGATAAACTCTCAGGATAAACTCTCAGGATAAAGTCTCAGGATAAACTTTCAGGATAAACTCTCAGAATAAACTCTCAAGATAAACTCTCAGGATAAACTCTCAGGATAAACTCTCAGGATAAAGTCTCAGGATAAACTTTCAGAGAAAGTCTGAGGATAATCTCGCAGGATGAAGTCTCAGGATAAACTTTCAGAGAAAGTCTGAGGATAATCTCTCGGGATGAAGTCTCAGGATAAACTTTCAGAGAAAGTCTGAGGATAATCTCTTAGGATAAAGTCTCAGGATAAACACAGAATAAACTCTCAGGATAAACTTTCAGGATGAACTCTCAGGATAAACTCTCAGGATAAAGTCTCAGGATAAAATCTCAGGACAACTCAGGATAAACTCTAGACAACACAGGATAAACATTCAGGATGAACTTCCAGGATAAACTCTCAGGATGATTTTTCAGGATAAACTTTCAGGATAAACTCTCAGGATAAAGTCTCAGGATAAACTTTCAGGATAAACTCTCAGAATAAACTCTCAAGATAAACTCTCAGGATAAACTCTCAGGATAAACTCTCAGGATAAAGTCTCAGGATAAACTCTAGACAACACAGGATAAACATTCAGGATGAACTTCCAGGATAAACTCTCAGGATAAACTCTCAGGATAAAGTCTCAGGATAAACTTTCAGGATAAACTCTCAGAATAAACTCTCAAGATAAACTCTCAGGATAAACTCTCAGGATAAACTCTCAGGATAAAGTCTCAGGATAAACTTTCAGAGAAAGTCTGAGGATAATCTCGCAGGATGAAGTCTCAGGATAAACTTTCAGAGAAAGTCTGAGGATAATCTCTCAGGATAAACTCTCAGGATAAACACAGGATAAACTCTCAGGATGAAGCCTCAAGATCTCAGGACAAACACAGAATAAACTCTCAGGATAAACTTCAGGATAAACTCTCAGGATAAACTCTCAGGATAAACTCTCAGGAAAAAGTCTCAGGATAAAATCTCAGGTGAACTCAGGATAAACTCTCATTACAAACTCAAGACAACACAGGATAAACTTTCAGAAAAAAAAACTTCCAGAATAAACTCTCAGGATGAACTTTCAGGATAAACTTTCAGGATAAACTCTCAGGATAAACTCTCAGGATAAAGTCTCAGGATAAACTTTCAGGATGAAGCCTCAAGATAAAGTCTCAGGATAAACACAGAATAAACTCTCAGGATAAACTTTCAGGATAAACTCTCTTTTTTTCTCTCAGGAAAAACTCTCAGGATAAACACAGGATAAACTCTCAGGATGAAGCCTCAAGATAAAGTCTCAGGATAAACACAGAATAAACTCTCAGGATAAACTTTCAGGATAAACTCTCAGGATAAACTCTCAGGATAAACTCTCAGGAAAAAGTCTCAGGATAAAATCTCAGGTGAACTCAGGATAAACTCTCATTACAAACTCAAGACAACACAGGATAAACTTTCAGAAAAAAAAACTTCCAGGATAAACTCTCAGGATGAACTTTCAGGATAAACTTTCAGGATAAACTCTCAGGATAAACTCTCAGGATAAACTCTCAGGATAAACTCTCAGGATGAAGTCTCAGGATAAACTTTCAGGATAAACTCTCAGGATAAACTCTCAAGATAAACTCTCAGGATAAACTCTCAGGATAAACTCTCAGGATAAAGTCTCAGGATAAACTTTCAGAGAAAGTCTGAGGATAATCTCTCAGGATAAAGTCTCAGGATAAACTTTCAGAGAAAGTCTGAGGATAATTTCTCAGGATAAACTCTCAGGATAAACACAGGATAAACTCTCAGGATAAACTTTCAGGATGAACTCTCAGGATAAACTCTCAGGATAAAGTCTCAGGATAAAATCTCAGGACAACTCAGGATAAACTCTAGACAACACAGGATAAACATTCAGGCTAAACTTCCAGGATAAACTCTCAGGATGAACTTTCAGGATAAACTTTCAGGATAAACTCTCAGGAAAAACTCTCAGGATAAACTCTCAGGATAAACTCTCAGGATAAACTCTCAAGATAAACTCTCAGGATAAACTCTCAGGATAAACTCTCAGGATAAAGTCTCAGGACAAACTTTCAGAGAAAGTCTGAGGATAATCTCTCAGGATAAAGTTTCAGGATAAACTTTCAGAGAAAGTCTGAGGATAATCTCTCAGGATAAACTCTCAGGATAAACACAGGATAAACTCTCAGGATAAACTTTCAGGATGAACTCTCAGGATAAACTCTCAGGATAAAGTCTCAGGATAAAATCTCAGGACAACTCAGGATAAACTCTAGACAACACAGGATAAACATTCAGGATAAACTTCCAGGATAAACTCTCAGGATGAACTTTCAGGATAAACTTTCAGGATAAACTCTCAGGATAAACTCTCAGGATAAACTCTCAGGATAAACTCTCAGGAAAAAGTCTCAGGATAAAATCTCAGGTGAACTCAGGATAAACTCTCATTACAAACTCAAGACAACACAGGATAAACTTTCAGAAAAAAAAACTTCCAGAATAAACTCTCAGGATGAACTTTCAGGATAAATTTTCAGGATAAACTCTCAGGATAAAATCTCAGGACAACTCAGGATAAACTCTAGACAACACAGGTAGGGACGGGCACGTGTATGACAAATTTCTTCACTGAGAGTTGAAAACAACATCACTGCATAGAGCACACTGCGTTGAGTGAAAAATATTAAAACATCACTAATTGAAAATAAAAAATAAAAAAGATATATATTTATAAAGTAGAGAACTTTTGACAGATAAACTCAATGGGGCGCTGTCGTTTGTGGGCGTGGCTTATTATTCGGGCGCGGCGGGACCATTTATTGGAAAATTGCTTCGAGCGATGTTTGGCGTCTCTCCCAACTACCCGTTCCAGCTATAGCTACCCCTATCCCAACTCAGATCATTTGACAAGTCCTCTACACTCTAGCAATCAATTGAAAGGAAACACGAAAAAATAATAATTTATTATTATGTTTATAAATTGACAACAGGCGATATGCGCGAGGGAGAGGGAGAGAGGGGGAGAGGGAGAGAGAGGGAAGAGTATCAGAGCAGAGGTGGCTTCTGATATTGCATTGACAACGGGCGATATGCGCGAGGGAGAGGGATGGAGGGGGGAGAGGGAGAGAGAGGGGGGAGTATCAGAGCAGAGGTGGCTTCTGATATTGCATTGACAACAGGCAATATGCGCGAGGAAGAGGGATGGAGGGGAGAGAAGGAGAGAGAGGGAGAGAGAGGGGGAGTATCAGAGCAGAGGTGGCTTCTGATATTGCATTGACAACAGGCAATATGCGCGAGGAAGAGGGATGGAGGGGAGAGAAGGAGAGAGAGGGAGAGAGAGGGGGAGTATCAGAGCAGAGGTGGCTTCTGATATTGCATTGACAACAGGCGATATGCGCGAGGGAGAGGGAGAGAGGGGGAGAGGGAGAGAGAGGGAAGAGTATCAGAGCAGAGGTGGCTTCTCATATTGCATTGACAACGGGCAATATGAGCGAGGAAGAGGGATAGAGGGGAGAGAGGGAGAGAGAGGGGGGAGTATCAGAGCAGAGGTGGCTTCTGATATTGCATTGACAACAGGCAATATGCGCGAGGAAGAGGGATGGAGGGGAGAGAGGGAGAGAGAGGGGGGAGTATCAGAGCAGAGGTGGCTTCTGATATTGCATTGACAACGGGCAATATGAGCGAGGAAGAGAGATGGAGGGGAGAGAGGGAGAGAGAGGGGGAGTATCAGAGCAGAGGTGGCTTCTGATATTGCATTGACAACGGGCAATATGAGCGAGGAAGAGAGATGGAGGGGAGAGAGGGAGAGAGAGGGAGAGAGAGGGGGAGTATCAGAGCAGAGGTGGTTTCTGATATTGCATTGACAACAGGCGATATGCGCGAGGGAGAGGGAGAGAGGGAGAGAGAGGGAGAGAGAGGGGGGAGTATCAGAGCAGAGGTGGCTTCTGATATTGCATTGACAACGGGCAATATGAGCGAGGAAGAGAGATGGAGGGGAGAGAGGGAGAGAGGGGGAGTATCAGAGCAGAGGTGGCTTCTGATATTGCATTGACAACGGGCAATATGAGCGAGGAAGAGAGATGGAGGGGAGAGAGGGAGAGAGAGGGAGAGAGAGGGGGAGTATCAGAGCAGAGGTGGTTTCTGATATTGCATTGACAACAGGCGATATGCGCGAGGGAGAGGGAGAGAGGGAGAGAGAGGGAGAGAGAGGGGGGAGTATCAGAGCAGAGGTGGCTTCTGATATTGCATTGACAACGGGCAATATGAGCGAGGAAGAGAGATGGAGGGGAGAGAGGGAGAGAGAGGGAGAGAGAGGGGGAGTATCAGAGCAGAGGTGGTTTCTGATATTGCATTGACAACAGGCGATATGCGCGAGGGAGAGGGAGAGAGGGAGAGAGAGGGAGAGAGAGGGGGGAGTATCAGAGCAGAGGTGGCTTCTGATATTGCATTGACAACGGGCAATATGAGCGAGGAAGAGAGATGGAGGGGAGAGAGGGAGAGAGAGGGAAAGAGAGGGGGGAGTAACAGGAGACATGCGCGAAGAGGGGGGAGAAAGAAGACATAGCGAAAAAGTGAAGACACATGATACACACGATTGCAGAATAAATCAAAATGACATACCTCAGCTTCTTCGAGAGTGACCTTCTCGCTGATCACGACAGCTTCGGTGACTTGGTGGAAGTCGTGAAAGTGAGAGATGAGTTCGGGACGGGTTGCGGCACAGTGAGTGCACCAGGGGCATGCTAGCTGGGGGGAAAGACCCCTTGACGGAAGAGGATCGTCTGCCGTACATCTCATTTTGCGGTGGTGGCGCATTTGCGTTTCACCGAGATATTTTCCGCAGCCCGGGCATGTCTAAAATAAAGTTATAATAACAATATTCTCAATTTAATAACACAATCAGCTATTGCAATCAAGTGTCACACCTTCTTGAGGTTAGCAGCTACCAGCTGAAGAGATGACGGATCTGGCGGAGGGGGCTGAGATGGCGGCGGATTGAGACCGGGACTATCATCCATCTGTAAACGATCTCAAATTC
The DNA here is from genome assembly GCA_963966185.1 of Rhabditoides inermis. Lineage (NCBI taxonomy): Eukaryota > Metazoa > Nematoda > Chromadorea > Rhabditida > Rhabditidae > Rhabditoides > Rhabditoides inermis. Next base: position 1,197,636 of record CAWZYM010000295.1, on the reverse strand, counting down.
TCGTTATAAGAAGAAAAATCAACAAAGCATACGAAATAACATCTGCACGAAATGACGACAGCGGTTAATGTGAATGTTGCGGTGAGTGCTGAGCGGCGCACCGGAAGTTCCCGCTAAACTCGAGATCCGCTCATCTAGGCTCTCCAATATCCTGTTCAACGGTAAGCCTTGCAGGTAAGAGATATCTGGAAACAGTTGAATTTAGTGGTTGTTAAGTATTCGTGAACAAGTGGTTGTGTTTTGTCTGTTGTTTGTTAATTTTATCAATATTAGAGAGGGCGCGCAGCGCCCTCTCTTTTGGCTAGGGCTCGCGCCAGAATTTTCAATAAGCGATACCCAAAGGTCATGTTAGCAACCATGTGGACTCATCCAAACCATGTTAGTTAGATTCGCACCGTTCCGTAGGCCATATCACTGGTCGATGGCATCTTTGTATCTTTTCTCCGAAAGAAGTTATGAGCGATCGCGCGCACCCAAGAGGTGAGAGGCCAGCGCTTCCTTCCTTCCCGTCACGCAGACCGCCGACTTTTTCCAACGTGCACCCAACTTGCACCCAGCGTGTAGCCAGCCTTGCCGCCGCCAGCGTCAAATTCGCGCCGGGTTTGCATATTTTGGCTGGCTCACTATAACCAGGACGAGGCGCGATACCGACTGGTAGAAAACATGTGAAAACGTTTTTGAAACGTAACGACAATTCGTGAATACTTGTGATCTTCAAAGAGAGAGAAAGAGAGAGAGAGAGAGAGAGAGAGAGAGAGAAAGAAAGAAAGAAAGAAAGAAAGAGAGAGAGCAGAGAGAGAGAGAGCAGAGAGAGCAGAGAGAGAAAAAACAGGAGAGAAAGAAGAAAGCGAGAGAGAGCGGGGGGGGTAGGGAGAGAAAAGAGAGTGAGTGAGTGAGTGAGTGAGTGAGAGTGAGTGAGTGAGTGAGTGAGTGAGTGAGTGAGTGAGTGAGTGAGTGAGTGAGTGAGTGAGTGAGTGAGTGAGTGAGTGAGTGAGTGAGTGAGTGAGTGAGTGAGTGAGTGAGTGAGTGAGTGAGTGAGTGAGTGAGTGAGTGAGTGAGTGAGTGAGTGAGTGAGTGAGTGAGTGAGTGAGTGAGTGAGTGAGTGAGTGAGTGAGTGAGTGAGTGAGTGAGTGAGTGAGTGAGTGAGTGAGTGAGTGAGTGAGTGAGTGAGTGAGTGAGTGAGTGAGTGAGTGAGTGAGTGAGTGAGTGAGTGAGTGAGTGAGTGAGTGAGTGAGTGAGTGAGTGAGTGAGTGAGTGAGTGAGTGAGTGAGTGAGTGAGTGAGTGAGTGAGTGAGTGAGTGAGTGAGTGAGTGAGTGAGTGAGTGAGTGAGTGAGTGAGTGAGTGAGTGAGTGAGTGAGTGAGTGAGTGAGTGAGTGAGTGAGTGAGTGAGTGAGTGAGTGAGTGAGTGAGTGAGTGAGTGAGTGAGTGAGTGAGTGAGTGAGTGAGTGAGTGAGTGAGTGAGTGAGTGAGTGAGTGAGTGAGTGAGTGAGTGAGTGAGTGAGTGAGTGAGTGAGTGAGTGAGTGAGTGAGTGAGTGAGTGAGTGAGTGAGTGAGTGAGTGAGTGAGTGAGTGAGTGAGTGAGTGAGTGAGAGAGATAGAGAGAGAGAGATAGTGAGAGAGAGATAGAGAGAGAGAGAGAGAGAACAATAGCGGGAGAAGGGAGAGAAATCAGTGAGATAGTGAGACAGTGAGAGGCGAAGATGAATAGTCATACTTCAGCGTATAGTAAAAATTTCAATGAAATATAACAAAAGCACATACATTTTCTTTAAAAAGTACTTGCGTAAAGAGATTCACTTTGTCTTAACCCAATGCAATAAAAGCACATGCATAAAACATAAAACGTTTACAAATAGTAACACAAACCTGCGCCTTTCTCTCTCCTCATATTGACGTTATGTATAATTTTTTGTATCCTTATAAGTATTTCAAATGTTACTTTAACAGTCCGGTATGCGCAGGTTTGTGTTAGTATTTGTAAACGTTTTATGTTTTATGCATGTGCTTTTATTGCATTGGGTTAAGACAAAGTGAATCTCTTTACGCAAGTACTTTTTAAAGAAAATTAACACTTAGATATCTGTTCCCGCCCCTTAGCACCCGCCCCTATTCTCACTCACACTCACACACACACACACACACACACACACACACACACACACACACACACACACACACACACACACACACACACACATTCTCTCTCTCTCGTACTCTGGTCGTCTCGACCCCGCCCCCGCGGCCGCCGCGTCCTCTGCGTCTCTGCCCGCGGTCCACTGGGAATAAGTCTCACCTAATTTTCTATTTTTTGTTTTTCTCTTTGTTTGTTTTTCGCGTTTGTATTTTGTTTGTTGATTATAGACAAAATGAGTTGTCACGCTGTTAATGACAATTTTGAGTCTTTCTATTGTCTATTTCTGCGTTTGCAGCATGAAAATTGGTATTTTTTCGTTGCAGCAACACTTCCGCTTGTTACCTAGAATTCTAGACGTATATTCTTATATGTTTCATTTTAGCAATGGACTAGAAGGCGGTGAACGTCGAGAACAACAAGCAACATCCTTCTTCCAAGGATAAGCCCTCGCCTGGAGCTGTAGGCCGATTCGGCGGTGGCGCAACGATGGAGGAGGAAGAACAGCAGAGACAGCAGCAGCAACAACAACAACAACTGATGCAACAGAATGGAGCCGCGGATAACGAGCAGAACGGTTTGTTATTTATAAAATTTAATACAAATATTTTTAATACTCTGTATTTACCGTTTGCTTATTTCTTTTGCCCTTTATATATTTCACCCTAAGGAACAAAAAGCAATAAAAATCAGCTTTCGGGAAATACTCTACATGTTTTGGCTGCATATGCATTTCAAATATATTCGAGGTGTCATGTTTCAGACCAAGTCAGAGTTTATTGAGATGCCGAAGGGTCAGTCCGTACAGTCGTACACCAGTACAGCCGCCAAAAGTACAGCACATGACGTCACGAGTACACCACATGACGTCATGTGGTGTACTGGTGTACTTTTTCGAAAATAGTTTAGAAAAATGCAAGCGTAGACTCGTCGATAACAAGGCGGAGCCATTCGGTTTGATCAATCATAGCGGCGCCGCTGCAAAAATACGGGCGCCGATATTGGGGTTGACGAGCCTACGCTCGCATTTTTCTAGATTATTTTCGAAAAAGTACACCAGTACACCACATGACGTCATTTGCTGTACTTTTTGCGGTTGTACTGGTGTATGGCTGTACGGCTGTACGGCTGTACCGCTAAATTTTCCAGGTTTCCGTCCAGGACACGGTGGTGAGTCATGAATATTTTAAGCATTATTATACTAATTTTATTACTTCTGTGTGGGAGCGACCGCCTGATCTCTACAACAGAGCCGATGTCGACCAGCTTATCGTCAAGCCCCCCGAAGATGAGAAGAGTGAGTGAAGAGAAATGAGGATGGATATTGATTGATGTATTTTCAGAGGAGGCCAGGACTAACAATGCGGGTGTCTTGCGGATTCCCTGTGCAGAAGAGCAGGCGGAGCGTGCCCTGGCTAAGAAGGAGATGGATAAGCCTCGCCAGAAGCTCGAGAAGCCCATCGACCCGGCTGTGCAGGCTGAGCTACAGGCTCAGCAGAAGAGGAAGAAGATGCCTCTGGAGCTGTGTCTACAGTGGTTCAAGGAGATGCTGGTGGAGAAGAAGGTGTCTGCCGGCTCGACCTTCCAGAAGGATTTCTCCAAGATCGTGTTTGACGAACGCTACCTGCTGCTGTCTGCCACCGAAAGGAGGGCGGCATTCGATGCGTACGTGCGCGAGAAGACTGAGTTGGACAGGGCGGAGAAGAAGCAGAAGCAGAAGGAGGCCAAGGAGGGATTCATGGCCATGCTCGCAGGAGCCGAGCTGCACGGAAAGTGAGTCGATATGATGTGTTCTATTTTGAAAAAAAAATATGTTGCAGGTCGTAGTTCTCATCGTTTGCGTCAAGTATGGCAAGAACGAGCGATTCAAGGCAGTGGAGAAAATGAGGGAGAGGGAGGAGTACTTCAACGAGGTAGTCAGCGAGCTCCGCAAGAAGGAAAAAGAGGAGAAGAAGGCCAGGAAGGAGAAGGTAAGGACGATTAGTTCAGGAAACTACCAATTGTATTCTTGTTTTATAACATCTAGTACTCTTTCTTCAGGCTAAGGAATTCATTAATCTGCTGAAGGGAGGGTCAATCCCTGTCCCGCAAGAGCTGGTGGAGGGATGTGAAGAAGGAAATGGCTGATGATGTGAAGTACAAGAAGCTGGGGCCTCGCCTCTGAGGAAGAACGGCCGGTACGCAGAGTGGTCCAGGACATGGTGGTGAGTATAGAGTATTGTACATGTTTTTATAACAATTTTCTTCTTTCAGGTTCGGGGTGCTTTGGCAGTCCGGGTGGCGAGAGAAGAGTGGATCAGGCTTCACGGTGCCCGACGGAAGGAAGTACTTCTTCAACACGGTCACCAACGAGAAAACGTTGAAGAAGCCGAAGGTGCTGGTGGAGAGGGAGGCTGCCGTCGCTGCCCCGCCCAATCCCGCACACATCATCGCCGAGCAGGCGCTCGCTGCCATCTCGGTGAGTCAAACGGAAATGTAAACAATACGAACCATTGGTTGTTTCAGTGAGGCTGCGGCGACTGCCCCGATTTTGAAGGAGAAGAAGGAGCGTCCAGTGAGCAGTATTCCGATCACGGGTACTCCGTGGTGTGTGGTGTGGACGGGCGACGGAAAGATGTTCTTCTACAACTTCTCGACCCGCACTTCTGTGTGGGAGCGGCCGCCTGGTCTCTACAACAGAGCCGATGTCGACCAGCTTATCGTCAAGCCTCCCGAAAATGAGAAGAGTGAGTGAAGAGAAATGAGGATGGATATTGATTGATGCATTTTCAGAGGAGGCCGGGACTAACAACGCGAGTGGCACTGCGGAAGAGCAGTCTGATGAGGACTCAGAAGGATGAGTCTGGCGGACCCCCTGTGAAGAAGAGCAGGCAGGAGAAGAAGGCGGAGCGTTCACTGGCCAAGAAAGAGAAGGTGACACAGGTATGTGATGTTCTGTATTTTTTGTGGGCCAATAAACATTTATTATAGTGCTGTTGTGTTTTCAATGAATAAATCTTCTATAATGAATAAAGTCTGTGGTTTACTTCGTATGATCTCCGTGTTGATTGACAAACATGGATATCGTTGAGAAACATATTGAAATTTGAGTGAGGTGGTTTGGAGTATGTAGTTTGTTGTATGGTGGTGATCGTAATTAGAATATCGTGCGAGGAGTGTGGTGTAGTCAGATTAGCATATCCTTCTACAGAAGTTGCGTGCGTGTTGCGCAGAAACGACAGCCATTTTGAGTTGTTCCTTCTGTTTTGTGAAGTGTCACGGTTTTGTATTATCAATTTGGTATTTTCAGAATGACTGCCGAGTATACTCAGAAACAGAAAAGAGATGTGTTTCGTCACATGGTGAAGTGAGTCGTTGTGTGCTGTGTTGATTATCTAATACAGCTATTGGATATATAAGTGGTATGCATACTTGTTACTGTTGTGTATTTTCATGTTGTCACACATTTTATTTGTAAGTGTTCCAGGCTAGCCGGAAACGGCAAGAGCTTGTCTTCTCCGGTAAACTGGGATGACTTGGCCGACAGGTTCGTGAAGGAGGGCCGAACCAACACGACCAGTTACAAATTGGGGCGATGGTGAGTCATGTTATATTATTGCAATGTTATACCTATTCTACAGTGGTGTTGGATGTTGTTGTTTCAGGGCTGTACGGCAGTCTACCCCGGAAGTACTCATCAACCATCTGACTCAATGTGATTTCCTCGCGGACGAAGAAGGGATGGACGCTGTATACCGATTGCTCCTGTGGCAATGCGAGCGAGGGAAAAGGTTTTCTGAAGCCGACAAGATGAGGTAGGTCGTGTGTTTTTGGATATGATTCGTCGCCGTGTTAGTGTTATTTTGTTACGTTTTGCGTTAGTGATGTTTGATTTAAGGCTGTTATCGTCTTCTGTCATCCACGGTGTCACACTGCATGTTTCGAGTGGGCCGGATGGATGCCGTCTTGTGGGATACGTTGAGGTGAGTTCAATGAATGAGTATGTACATTCACTTGTGGTGACATCGCTCGTTGTAGTGGAGGGACCTTGAGTTTTCTGGCGAAGTTGTTGTTGGCGCTGTAGACGCTGGGAAGGAGACACTGTTGCGCGTGTTTCCTGATTTCGCTGCTACTTCCATGAGGGCGCTCGCCTATTCTCGTGAGTCTTCTTCTTCAGCATGTTATGTATTTCGATGATGCCTTTGTTTGAATTTAGTTTCTGCTCATGGATCCGCGGTGCAGACACAGGAAGGGTTTCTTCTCCGTATGGACGTGGCCGGAAGCTATACAATCGACATTGTATCGGACGGGGTCGGCGACCGGCACCTCATACGTCGCTTGAGATGCGTGGTGCAGCCGGTGCTCGCCGGAAGTGGTCTCTCTCGAGGACAAGATGATCATCTTCAGCGGGAGCGGCGTCAAGAGGTAGGTCGAGGATCGTAATTCGTAATGTCATATGCCGGATTGTATGCTTGTAGTATTGTTGTGCAAGAGCTGTTAGTTGTGTGTCTATGTTTTTTATCGTTTGCACTTCAGAGTGTGATGATGGCTGAGCTGGTGAGACGTCATTGCGCTGAGGTGTCGCAGTTATCGGCGCGCCTGCGTACTGCCGAAGAAGGGTGGCGGGAGGAGAGGAAAGCGCACTTGGAAACCCGCACTGAGGTGAGTTGTTGTATGGGCAGGGAGATTGATCGGGTAGGATTATTTATTAATGGTCATGACATCATACAAATAATTTAGCTTCGCCGTGTTTTCGCATCATATCAGCATCTGGAAGCACAGACTGCCACCAAGAACTCCGCACTGGCGGATGCGACTCGCCAGCTGCAGAGTACGATGGAACTGCGGGAGCAGGAGCGGATTGGTCTCGTCTCTGCCCTGTCGAATGTGAGCGGGCGAAATAGAAGGAGGAGAGACTATCTGATTGCTTTTGTAGGTCGACGAGCTCGCGCGGAAATGCGTGGAGAAGGAGGCAGAGCTGCTGCGCCTCAAGCAGCAGGTGGAGGAGATGGCGGCTCAAGCCCACGTGCCTTCTCGCCGCACCGGGCGTCGCGGCGGCAAGGGATAAGCAGTTTTCGAGTAGAGATTCCCGCATCTTTAGAATTTTGTTTCGTTTCTCTGTACGTGTGTGTGTGAGGGGGGGAGGACGGCGGCACGCATATCGGTAGAGCCAGCAGGGGGCTGCGGCTCCCTGCAGCCTGACCCCCCATTTGATTTTATTGTTTTTTTTTATGATCGAATACATATGTATTTTAAATTGTTTTGGGTTGTTATGTGAGAGGGGTGGGATCGAAGGGGCGAGGCCTAGAATCAAGGTGGTGTCTTATAGCATGGACAGAAACAGTGTGCTAGGGTCAGCTATTCCCTCTTACGTTTTCATCCTTCGATTTGACGAGATGAATTATACAAATGATAATTTCGTTTTCAGTCTCGGATAGGTGCGGCGAACCCGGTTTGTATTGTGGATGGTCTCTGTTCACACATTCGAGCATCAGCCAACATCAGCGAACAATGTTGCATTAAAAACGGTTTATTGAATAACAATTATATAACCCGAAAGTAACAAAAACATGAATCGCATGGATGGATATGTATACTCTCTCTGGAAGTCGCAGTGAGGACAAGGTCACACCTCACGAGTCGAAACACTTGCGCACTCTCTCCCGCAAGCGCAGATCCGCCTGGAATGAAACGTATATGAAACGTATGAGACAAGTGCAACGTACAGCTCGGATGGGTGCGGCGACTCTGGTTTGCATGGTGTGAAGGGCGATGTGAGTGGCGACTTGGAGGGAGACGCCAAGTCCAGGAGACACGAAGAGAGGGTTCTGAATGGAGAGGGGTAAGCGTGGCGGGATGCGAGTGTACTCACATGACTGCTCTCTCCTCGCACCACACTCATCACCACTGGAGACACAACGTCCATGGGGCAAGAACCGGCAACGCGCTGCTCCGACACAATAGACACTAGCTGGAAACACATTCTGATCATATGACAACTGAAAACATTCTTACCTACAGTACATTTCCCAATCTCCCTCTTTCTCTCTCCCTATCTCTGTTTACACATCACACGTTATTATAGTCAATAGAGGAGTAAGTTTCAATTATCATTCACTCTCTACATAGTGAAACGTATTGAATCCAATCCCCCCTCTACATGTCAACTGTGAACACCAGGGTGACAGAAAGTCTCGCCCTGTCTCTATCACTGGCCCTCCACTCCTTCCCCACCTTGTCCGCCTTGTGCACAACCTCTTCCCCTCCCAGTCTCTTCAGCAGACTAGTGTTCATCTTCTTGGCCACGCCCACAGTGGGAATGCCTGTCTCCGCAGCCACGTGACAAGCCAGTCCACAACCTGTAACAATGAGTTAGACACAGAGGCGCATTCACGTTCACATATATGTTACAATTACTAAGAAAAAAGTGTGGACGTTTCGAAGTGTTCTATAGAACCATCAAATTAAACCATGTTCAACAGACTGCTGATAATGAAATGCTAGCTCGGTTTGCTACTTTACAAAATCTTCTAACCTCTCGCGTGCCATTGTCCATTGCCGTCGACTAAGATCACATCGGGGAGGCGGCTGGAAAAACCTCTTCCCCCTCCCGCTCCCTCTCTCCCCCCCTCTCTCTCTCTCCCGCTCCCCCTCTCTCTCTCCCTCTCTCTCCCTTCCCACTCACCGACCCTCCTTCTTCGCCCTTTGCAGCAGCCTTCTGATCGGCTGAATCTCCCTCATTGCAAGATAGTCGGATATGTATGGAGCCGGGATGATGCAAGTATCATCTAGAGAATACAGCGGCTGAAACATTGTTCACATTATCAACGATCAAATCAAACCAATCAATACTATACGTTTCATCGATATTCACCACATACAAAATACTTGTGCGATCACTCGAACATATGTACCACAACTAATGTGCGACTTATACGCATACCAGACGAACACGTAGTCAGAAAGAAAGGTCATCAAACCATGAACATAGCATAGGTCCCGTATTCCATCAAGTGCGCACCTCTGCCTCCGGATAGCTGAAGACGCATAGTGTGGCGACGGCGAGACTGGGATCGGAGACACTGGCAGACACATCCACACCCGCTATACAGTGGATGGAAGAGAGAGGCAGGGAGGAGGAGGCGAGCGGGTGTGACAGCGCGCGGCGCTGCAATGGGCATGATAAGCATTATTCGAAAACACATCCACAATAATTGCGAAACGTATCATTCAATATATATGACAGTCACGGGCCATCAACCTTTCACTATACCCTACACTTTATAGAATTTGAGCTACGGGCACATCTAGTAGAATGCAGTCGACGCGCATATTACTCCGAGGAAATGTCCCTCTCCCTTAGCCCTCACCTCCCTCCTCTCCAGCCTCCACTTCCACCACCCGATGCACTCCTCGGAGAACGCGATGGTGCAGATCCAAGCGTAGCAGAACAGCACGCCGCATGCATTGACGACGGAGATGGTGAGAAGGGGCAGGAACGGCAGATGGCCAGAGAACAGCCACTGAAAGCTATCCATCGTTTCTCCCTCTTCCTTATTTCTGTCCTAAAACGCATCGATGCAATCAAATATCTTGTATCTCGCTGTGCTCACCTTGTGTGCGAGTGTGTTGTACAGCTCCACTCCAGACAGAAGGGCAAAGTATGTCCACACAGAGAGAGGAACCAGAGACGACATCTGCACATAGCAACCATCAATGAGTACAAGACACTGGACACGCGATTAGAGAGAGAGAGAGAGAGAGAGAGAGAGAGAGAGAGAGAGGAGGGAGAGAGGAGAGAGAGAGAGAGAGAGAGAGAGAGAGAGAGAGAGAGATGAGAGATTCACGTTCACTCACTCTGACTCTCCACACTCTCTCGGCCGTCCATAGCGAGAGCAGCAGATACGACGCACACAGACAGTACTTGATAGGGATCTGAAAGCGCATGCAAATAATTCGAATCTTCATCATTGGCAGCTCGTTATAAAAACCAATCATACTGGCCAGATAAACATTGTACCATTTTATCGAAACTTCTTCTTTATTACACTACAATTTAATCTCATTTGCAGTACTAGCGAACATGCAGTAATCCCCACCTCAAACATGGTGAACAGGAGTGGCATGAGCGAGAAGGAGGTGATAGTGGAGAAGAGGAGGAAGACGCGCAGGTAGCGAGCATCCTGCAACACACATACATGCAACGGAAACTATGTACATCTTCCAAATACGGCATACACAGACATGCTGCTTACATTCCTGATTTCAATATTCAGAAAAAAATACGAATGTTCACCGCAGGGAGGCAGGGGAGACGATTGACGCTTTCCATTCGCCTCCCTGATAGGAATGTCCCGCCCCGTCTCGTTCCAGCCCACCCGTCTCCCCTGCCTTCCTCCTCTGCCATTCCCACTCCCCTCCCTCGCCCCGGTCACTCGACTCTCAGGAGGCCTGCCTCCTCCACCACCCAACCACCACACATGGGGTGAGTATCATACGGGCGCTGCTCGACGGACAGAGATGACGATGGAATCGCGATTCCCACACACGCACCCTACTGTTGTGATATCAGCACGTCTTTCGTTCTCTGACACTAGAAATCTGTCCGGCGATTGGAGTGTCACGTTCGTTTTGTATCCCGTCACCACAGACTCGCATTGTCTTCCACTCATTCTCGTTCCATCCAGGAAAGCAGCAGGAGAACGCGAGAAGCTCAGTCCGGGAGCTGTGATTCCCGGAGAGAAGAACAAGTACAGTGCACTACCGTATCCCTACCAATTTCCTTGATCTTTCAGATACGAGGTCAAATCATTGCTCGGATCGGGCGGATTCGGAGATGTCTACTTGGTCGCCACACCTGATGGAAAGGTTCAATACCGTATCCACACCATGTTACTGTACTTTGATTTCGACAGACGTACGCTATGAAGACGGAGATGCAAAATACTGGAAACAAGACGCTGCTGCGTCTCAAGATGGAGGTGACCATTCTGGCCGCCTGCAACAAGGTATACTGTAACCCACCGTATCCCTAGAGTACTGTATACGTAGGCGGCACCAGAACGTCGTCGGTACTTTGTACCGTTCATCGACCGCGGGCGGACGGACAAGTTCAAGTATCTGGTGATGGGTCTGGTGGGGCCGAGTCTCGACGATATCCGAAGAAAAATACTCGAGGACAACTTCTCGTGAGTGAGGTGAGTAGACATCATCTCATTACACTATCAGGAAGGCGACTGCAATTCGCTGCTGTCAGCAGACGTTACAGGCCATCTGGGATCTGCACGACATCGGATACCTACACAGGTGAAAACTCCTTCAATTTTCGGTTTGATTCAACTTGTCCATCTCTAGAGACATCAAGCCGTGCAACTACGCGGTGGGATTGGAGAAGGCCGAGCAGAACACGATATACATGCTCGACTTCGGCATCGCTCGCAAGTTCACAGTCGGAGAAACCAGGGAATGCCAGTGAGTGGGAGCAAACAACTTATTTTCCATCACACCCATATGTCCCCTATCACAAATTAGAAAGCGAATGTATCGCAGAAGAGTCAGGAAAACATAACATGTTATTGATATCGTATCGGAAACATTGATGTCACTCGCAATCACAAGAGGAAGTTGATAGTTGATGATGGATAGTTCATCAAAGATGTTGAACGAAATGATGATGACATATTACCATCAGGGTTCCCCGCAAGATGGTCAAGTTCCTCGGAACGGTCAAGTACGCCACGCGCGCCTGTCACAACAACCAAGAACAGGGCAGGAGGTACCATACTTACTGTGCCCATGATGTAGCTACCATAACTTCCTTCTAGGGAAGACCTGGAGACGTGGCTGTACATGACGATCGATCTATTCGACGACACTGCTCTTCCGTGGATTGGGAGAAAGGATAAGCCAGCAGTTTTGGGAATGAAGAACGATTTCTTCAAGGGAGACCGTGAGTGGAGCTCTCTCTGTTACACTCTTTCCCTGTTCCAGTCAAGATCGGTCGTCCGTGGCCGTCCGAGTTCAACCGAGTGCGCACCTATATCGACAAGCTGGCTTACGCCGACGAACCAGACTACAAGTTCATTCAGGTTCTATAAACGTTTGTCTACTGGGTGTAAGCTGCATGTTCCCTAGGACGTAATGGAAGAGATCATCAAGAACCACTCGCTCAAGGTCAAGAAGGAGCTCGACTGGGCCGGCAAGATCAAGAAGACCAAAGTATCTGCTCACACCTCCTATTATCTCATCTTTCTTACACCTTATTATATCTCGTATTATCTCTCTTACACCCTTTTCCTCTTTCTCTCATCTTCCATCTTTCACTGCTCCATCTGTTTCTAGACGGACAAGCGAGACGAGGACGCGCTCTCTGGTTCGGACTCTGGCGAAGGCAACACCAAGGGAGGAATCTTCGGAATGTTCTCCTCCAAAGCTCGCCAGTCCAGGGTGGATAAGGATACGGGTGGAAAGAAGAGCAAGGAGTGAGAGGAGAGAGAGAAGAGAAAGAGAGAAGACTACTAACAAGATGATACAACCGAAACATGCTCATTATTCGCTCGTCTGTCGAGCCCTTAAACGCCCCTTTTACGCCTTACACTGGACTGCTTACACCTTACAACTCCCATTGCCCCTGCCCTCGTATGCTTACAGATTGTTTCGATAAACATGATTTAACCCAACATCACGCACCGAGAATGCGGCGAAAGTGAGTGGTATAGTGATGAGAATAAGCGCCTTCTCATGTACGTGATAGCCAAAGAAGAAGAACGAAAACGCACTGGAATCATTAATGTACCAACATTCGAAGAATCATCGGATTCGGTTCTCACCTCAGCACCATGTACACACTCATGTCAGTCTTGCCGCGCTTCCAAGCAGCTAGCAAAATGACCTGAAAGCCTGATAATCACCCTCCCCCTCTCTCTCCCTACCGGTGTGAGTCCTCCAATAATACACGCGAGTGATATGGGCGGGCTGATCGAGGGAAGGACAGAGTGCGGGTACGTCTGAACACATTCGCATTACATGAAAAATGAAAGAAGTCGACTACCTGCACTAGGCCGCTGCTATAGGTTGGAGGGAGGAGAGCGTGAGCGTTGCCTGTGAGGACAGCCGCCCGATACGCAGCCATGTCGACCACGTTGTACAGCGCCCACACATTCGGAGCCCAGTACGCGTGCGTCAGACCCCTGCAAGACAAAGAGCGATTGCGAAATTGCGATATACATACACCATTTTCAATCTAGTTTCCACGCTCCATTATCACCACATCCGATGATAGACACCAGGACTTTGTAGTCAAATGAAATCATTATATAAAGGCCTCATTAGAAGGGTGGGAGCGATGTCTAGACAACCATAGAATACACAAATCGACGGAGAAATAAACGGAGCCTCCGCGAATCAAAGAAATATCATATTACTAAAATAGTATAGAAACTCATCGTAATAAGAAGAGGACCGCTGGCGGGGACACAGAAAACAATTTCGGACACACGTCCACAATACAAGGAGCATCACTCCAAATCACAATACACACACTAGTCGCAACAAGGAAGAAAGGGGACTACTGCATTCCGCTACTACCCTAAACCCTACGGCTAAAAAACCGCAAAACCATAAAACGGGAAGATCTTTTTCAAGCATCACTATCGACGAACAGATTATACGAATACGAAAAGGAGGGGGCGGGGCTAGAACCGAGTTCGGAGTGTGGCGTAACCGCGCAGGTGTGTGGCGGGTGTGTGGAAGACGAGCGACGAGAACGGCAAAGTGAGGGGTGAGCAAAGTGCAGGCTCCAAACAGGCGCAGATAGGGCAGACCAATCCACGGTGGCGCTTCTTCACATCCTTCATGCGAACAGCAACAGAGAGTACTGTATTCGTTCAGCACGTAGTACGGTATCATGTTGTTATCACACATTGGCTCAAATTGATACTCGAGTACGATATCGACACACTCATAGCGCAAGTTGCCGGACGTGGCGCATACCTGCTGACAGGGAATAGCCGCTTTCCTATCTGCTCCAACTCCTTCCATCCGCCCAGCCACACGAATGGACCGAGAGAGGCCAGGAAGGGAATGAGGAGGGAGAGAGCGAGCAGGACACCTCAACACACTACTACAACCACATTCGAGAGGAATACGATTATCACAGAAAGTCACTCACCTCTCCTCATCACCTTTCCTACTGCCGAGAGGCCATCCGCTAGAAGGTAGTGCCTGAACAGTATGATGAGCGGAGAGAGAGAGAGAGAGAGAGAGAGAGAGAGAGAGAGAATCTCTCACCTGAGATAGTAGGCAACAAATGCGGGCGCATAGTACAGGTAGATGTGTTTGAAGTTGACGAGAATACAGTAGAAGAGAGCGGCCTGGAAAAATATATGAAACATTATCAGATAGCTACTCTTCCCCCTCCTGCACTCACCCACAGATACTTTCTTCTGTCCACTGCCCACACAGTGAGCACCACCCACCCCGTCAACATAGAGTTGTACTAGAATGGGAATGATTACGAAACACCATCTATCCGTCTCCCAACCTGGAAGTGGACATTGTCGAGAGAAATGAGATGTGTGGATGCGATGAGGAGAAGGAGACAGCCTCGGGAGGCCGGAACAGACACTCCTGCAATATCAACAGGTTAGTGACTCGACTTTAGACACACAAAACAAAATATGACATAATAGTTTACAATTGAAACGTATTGTATACGAATACAACTATCAACCCACCCTTGGGTAGATTGGCCCAGCGGCCCGGACCGCCAATGGTACTGCAGGCGAGCCAGCAGGAGAACATCTGCGAGGAAGAGGGTGGAGAGAGAGAGAGAGGAGGGAGGAAGAGAGACTCACAAAGAACATGTCGGTGGCAATGACCGATAGTCGCTGGAACATCAGCACCTCCCAGTTCATCAAGGCAGTCGGCTGGATCTGAACAGCCAGCTCTTTTCTCAATAGCACTAAAAATCAAAACAAAACAGGTTGAAGACCTTTATAAATACGATGTTATACGATGTCACAATATCTTACAAAACGTGAGAAAACCTGTTTCTCTTCTCACCTTCAATATGCTCTCCAGTCCCACACCTTTAGCCACCGCGGCCAGAGCCTGCAAAGATCATTTACGATAATATGTATTCAATCTCTTTCCAGTAAGGAAAACTCAATCACAAACGCACCAGTTCGAAGTATGCGAAGAGAGGGGGGTAGTCGAGTGTCCACTCGCTTGTGGCCTCCCAGTACCACTGCGAGAGGGGAAGGCGCCAGGTGAGAGACAGCCAGTTGCGGTGCACCTAGGTAAGCAAGTACGAGTAGAGATAGAACTGACCATCAATAACCCACTTGTGCGCAGGCGAATCAGTTTTGTAAACGAAAATCTAACCTCAAAATCAGTGCTTGTATATGCGGGAATGAGGAGGACTTTGAGTGCCACCACCGAGACGACTGCTCCAAACACGACACTCGACGAGATCCGCTGCTCCTTCTCCTCTCCTCCACCTCCTGCTCCACCCTTCTCCTTCCTCTCCCCTTTCAATCGCGCTCCCTTCTCCTTCACCATCCTACAACACATCTTGTATTGTCTAATTTACTATGCAAAAATGTTAGATATTTCCACTATGGCTATTCAACCAATCACCACGTGTGATTTCAAAACACTACACACACGTTCTCGAAAATTTTTTAATCTTCATAAAAACAACGGGATACAAAACGACAGATATATCACATTCCAACCAGCAACCACATCATGCGAATAAATCAATGACAACACACAAAATGGGTAATATGACATCTATAAATATACTGTGAATATAAAGTAAATCATATATGAAACACATTTACATCTTCTTAAATCTGGAGAGCCTGGATGTGGGCTGCCGAGAGGTCGACACGCAGGGCCAACACCTGAAAAGGACGAGTTCTCTCATACCCTCTCCTTCCCTTCATCTCTCTCTCCCTCTCCCCCCCCCTCTCCCGTACCTTCTTGACCTCGCTGGCCGTGAGTGTCCGACTGAGCTGTGTCGCCCTCTGTGCCTCGAACACCTCCACCGCCTCCTCGATGGAGTCGACGTTCAGAAGATGCACAATCTACAACAAAACAAACCATGTACCAATGAAAATATGTTCGAAGTTAAGTAAGATTTAACGTTCTAGCTACCTCGTGTACAATAGTTTAGATGCAAGAAACAGTTTAACACACGAGAAACAGCAACATTGTTAAGGAACAAAGAACACGGGACTTGGCTCCGATTCCCGCCCACCTGACTGAGTCTGTTGGTCCTCTCCCTCGCTGACCAGCCAGCCACACCAGAAAGATAGCCTGTCAGCTGACTGAAAACACAAATGTTACCATGGCATATTCACAACATGTGTACTGCTATATAACTGACCGGAACTCCTTATCGAGTTGCAATCCTCCGAGTCGATTGAACGAGCACTTGAATATGACGCGCTCCCACTGGCGCACCACCTCCGAGCACACACAGAGTAGCAGCTCCTAAAGAGAAGCGGTTGCAGAGGAAAAACACATGGGTATTTTGTCAGTTTCAAATCCCTCATAAATCAGAATTCACATAATAAAATGGACAATTTTTCAAAAAAGTGTTTTTCAAAAACACAATATAAAAAACCAACCTGGTAGCTCTCGGCGTCGACGAGGCGCTCAAAGTGCGCGAGCATACTGTCCACCTGCAACACCATTCTCTCTCTCTCTCTCCCTCTCTCTATCTATCTATCTCTATCTCTCACCTCCCTCGCCGGTGCTTTCTCTCTTTCTCTCTCCATCTCTCTCTCTCGTTCTCTCTCCCTTCTTCCCTCTCACCTGTGCATTGAAACCCTCAACCCATGGATCGGCCGCCTCATAGTCGGCGAACAGCTGATCGGACAGCGAGTGAGACAAGTCCAGGTACGACTCGCAGCTGGAACAGCAACGGGCATAAAACATGCAATCGTTTCACGAGAACAATGACATGCGACGTCATTGCAACCAACACAACCATCGTGAGAAACACACACGTCTATTTAACCATCAACCTAACACACCCCGAAACATGTTAACTACACCGACAACCCCCGTGCACTCACGCCGTCTTGATCTTTGGTCGGAAGAGGGCTGAGACGAGAGCGGAGACTGCCTGGCTGGCCAGCTGCGTCATCCGAGTCGACAGCTCGTCCAGCTGACACAGGGCAGAGGACAGCTTGGCAGAGTCGGAGGGGGAGAACTACAAGAGTGGACGTAGAACGCTCTCTCCATTCTACATTCATACTCAACACATGTCTTTCTAGACACATCCTTCCACAACTATCACTCTCGACACTCACCTGCATCCTGTCGGCCTCTGTGGCGAGTGCCTTCTTCACCTGCCCCGCCAGTTCGCCCGTCGCCCTCGCATTGTTCAGCGCCAGCAGGAACGAGTCTCGCTGCGCGTCCGACGAAGACTCCGCCACTGTCCTGCAATGCAAACACATACGTGAGTAGAAGTGCAATCGCAGGGTTCTAGTACAATGAAACCCTGTCCCTACCCTGTCTGTCCTGTATACCCTGTCTGCCCATGTCTCTGTCGAACTCCCTCTTCCCCACTCACTTTCCGTGCTGCAGCACATTGTACGCGGTGGCGGCAGTCTGCAGCGCCTCCGCCGCGAACCCGCCAGACGGGTAGCCAGCCTGAAACACACGTTCATATCACCATATCCAATTGTCCGGCGTTCATACCATACCTTGATGATATTCTCGAGGTGTTTCCCGTACCACTCGTCGACGACTGCCCCGGCGTTGTTGAGAGTGGCGCAGGCGCAGTCGACCGAGGCGGCGGCCAGCGAACGGCGGGCCGACTTGCGAACCACGAACAACACGTCCTCCACCGAGGAACTGCAACACAGAGACAGCTCAACTGGGATTCGTCGTGTGAAAAAACACTTTCAACTAACATGCAATTATCGAAGTTGGGCTTAAATACTACCGCATCCCTCTCCGATTAGCGAATAAGATTCACCGCTGTGTAGAACCACACCAAGAATTTAGACCCTAATTCGTCTATCACGTTTTTATCAAGGTCTGAGCTCTGAATAATGTGGTTCATCAACGTTGAATCGTGAAACGATTATAGTTCTGTGCTCGAAATAAGTTGCGCGCGGTGGGGTAGATCAGAGGAAGACGAAGTGTCAGTTCTCAGCAATAGCGCGCAAAACAAAAGAGGCAGACGGTTTTGGTACCGTGTTTCGAACTGCAAGTGAGCAGAGATAAACCCCGCGGCAGCCGCGGCGGAGGTAAAACGGTCCGCGGCAGTCGCGGCGGAACATTCCGCGGCAGCCGCGGCGGACTCCGCCGCGGCTGCCGCCGTACCTTCCGCCGCGACTGCCGCGGCTGATTTTGCTTCCGCGGGTACCTCCGCGGATCGGACCCGCGGAGGTAAAAAAAAATCCTAGCGAATGCTACATAATCATAAGAGTGAGACTTGAAAAAATTGAGCGTACTTCTAGCCTATGGTCTTCCAAAAGTGAGCACGTCATCCATAGGTTTCGACTATGACGTCTCTAACAAATAGGCGCTCTGAGATCATATCTTATCGGATCTGTTTTGAACGTCGCGCTTTCTGACTTGATTGGTGGCCGCGCGCTACTTGAGCCGGGTTTACGGACATTCCGCGGGATCCTCCGCGGCAATGAGCGCGCGGAGGGTACAACGCAACCTCCGCGACCTTACTCACTGCGGAACTTGGCGCGGAACTGTCAAAATCTAAACCTCCGCCGCGGCTGCCGCGGCACGTTTTAGTTCCGCCGCGACTGCCGCGGAAGGGGTTACCTCCGCCGCGGCTGCCGCGGTCGGTCTCTGAGAGGTAGATCGAAAACAATCGCTCTGGCTCTGGCGCAGGCTATTACTGTTCGCGAATGTTTCATGTGACAGACGCGGATACTAACCACTATACTACCGAAGTGTTCGTGCGAGTATGCTCGTCAAGTGCATACTCGCACGAACACAGAAGACCCTGGAAGACCATCAACCGCCGGAGCAAGCGGGATTCCGCAAAGAATACTCGTGTGCTGATCAAATCCTGGCCTGCCGAGAGATGATCTACCGTGCGCACCGCTACAACCTACAACTGTACGTTATATTCGTCGACTACAAGAAGGCGTACGACAGTGTGGAGTTCGACGACGCATGGAGCTCTCTGGCAGAAGACAAAATGGATGCGAGCTACATACGGCTGATGCAGGCAATCTACTCTACTGGAAAGACGCGAGTGGCACTACGACATTCGAAGGCTGACATCTCTATCGGAAAAGGAGCTCGGCAAGGCTGCCCCCTCTCACCTTACATCTTCAACAGCGTTCTCGCGAAGGTGTACAGGGCATTGGATTTCAAGTACAGCGGCGCCGGCTTCGACATCGACGGAAAGCAGCTGACACACCTCGCCTATGCGGATGACGTGGCTGTCTTCGCGAAATCTGCGTCGGCAGCAGAAAGGATGCTCAAGGACATTGCCGAGGAAAGCAAGAAGTACGGACTGGAGGTGAACAGGAAGAAGACGATGGTGATGACGAACGCACACAAGATGGAGATTAGCCTCGACGGAACGAGAATTGAACACGTGGACGAGTTCAACTACCTCGGGAGGTTGCTGAGCTGTCAGAAGAACGACGTGGACGAGATCACCCGCCGCATCCAGAGTGGCTGGGCCGCGTTCCAACGACACAAGCATTTCTTGACACTACGACGAGCTCCGATGCGACTCCGCAGGAAGGTCTTTCGCGCCGGAGTACTTCCGTGTTTGACGTACGGATGTGAGACATGGAGTCTCCCCCAAAACGAACTCATGCGACTACGGACTGCGCAGCGGAAGATGGAGCGCCAGATGCTGGGAGTCACCCTACGCGACCGGATCCGGAGCAGCACTATTCGGCAGATGACTCGGCTACGAGACGTTCTGCAAGAAGTACGACACCGGAAATGGAAGTTCACGGAACGACTCTACAATGCGGACGGCCATCGATGGGCAAAGGCTACAGTCAATTGGATCCCCAAGAAGACTGGACGACCTGGACGACCACACAAGGAGTGGGAAGATGACTTCGTAGATGCCTTCGATCTACCGAGGACACATGCTCGCAAAGAATGGAGACGGACAGTGACCAACGACCGCCGAAAATGGAACGATCTCATTTCCCAGCGCTAACCAAACCATCTCTCATGCGTGCAATATGTACATGAATAAGCGATTCTGGATAAATATTTGATTTGATTTTGAATGTTTCATGTATCCCTATCTCCTCTGTTCTACCTTCTCCCTCCCACCTGGTGAGCCCGTCCTCCTTCTGGTCCATGGCAATCGCCTTCTGCACACTCTCCGACATGTAGTACTGCTCCATGAGGATGTAGCGGCCCATCAGCTCCTGCAAGAGATACGTCTATCTCTCCCATCCATCTACCGGAGCCCGAGACCCAAGGCATGATTCGATCATTGCCGTGCACATACCTGCATCCTGCTGCCGAGGCTGCTCCTGTTGAGCAGCCCGTCCAGCTTCCTCTCCCTCTCTGCTCTCCTCTTCTCCGCCTCCTCCCTCTTCTTCCGACGAGTCTCCTCATCCACATCGTCATCGTCCTCCTAGAAAGCGTTTGATTATTACAAGACGTCTGAGGGAGAAATGAGAACACAATCCATCCCCGAAATAGTGAAGAATGCATACAGGCATTCGGAAATCATGTCGGATTCGGTACCGCGTTTCTCTCTTTTTCTTTTTTTGAATTTGACCACACGAACAAAACTGAATATAGAACAAAAAAGTACCAAAAATATACCCGCACCGTGCAACATATATTCTGCACATCATTCAATCACCGTCGATGAATAACAGTCCCCTTCTCCTCCCAATTGCACAACCACAAGAACACAACCACGAAAAAAGCAGTTTGTATTAAGAAAAAACTAATGAGATATTCGTAGCGTGTACCGTGTAAGCAGCATTCCCCTCCCACCTGCACAGTGGCCGCCGCCCCTGCCTGCAGTCTGCGCCGCACGAACCGCCAGTACATCTCTGCCCGGGTGTGCATCGCACACACCTCCGACAGCAACACGTCCACCTCCAGAGGGTCCACGCCAACTGCAACATACACACATCAACACATGTCAGTGATCAAACAAACGTCTTCCCAAATCCGGCTACCACATAATTATGCACATCACAATTTTGTCATAGTCTCCCCTGTCCCTCCACTGACCGTCTCCTTCCCTGTCGGGGAAGCGCATGTGTCTGTCGATCTGCTTCGACTTGTCCGTCCACTGCCTTTTCCGCGCAAACTCGTCCAGCACTCGACCAGCGATCACGTCAATCTTGTTCTGAACAACAATACAGTATATCCAGACAAACATAACACAATTAATCCCATCAATCACACACCGATCCACAAACATGTGAATGACAAATGTATTATCGTTTTCATAACTAGTTGAACCTAGAATCTCGCTACCTAGCACACGAACCCCCCCTTCCCCGCATACCTGTAGTAGCTGGATGAAGTCGAGGAGTTTGTCCGGCCCGTACGAGTTCTCGATCAGCGGTTGGTTCGTCTCCAGGATACCCGCGATGCCTGCAACCAACACATAGAGTTCCCTTGTTTCCATCATTTCCATTCAGAAAAGAGTGGTCTCCCATTCATTCCGGCGACAGGACGACGACATGAGTTCGTTCGTTCGTTCTCTAACGTCACTGTTATTTCTCTCACCTTCAAAGAACAGGAACAGCGTGTCGGCGTAGAGCACATTCCTGCGCGAGTCGTCCGTCCCGCCTGCTTGCATGATCTGCAACACATGTACACATGACCATCTCTCTCCCTCTCCCTCTCTCTCTCTTTCTTTCTCCGTCTCCTCCCACCTTGATATTGTCCTCTCCCAGCTTGGTAATCTCCCCAGCCACATGCTTCCCAAACATCTCCAGTCCGATATCCGGCTCGCCGATAAGAGGGAACAGCTTCACGAATCTAAACAGGCCAGAATTTCCATCAGATCAAATAAGCAACTAACGAACTAACTAATTCAATCAACTCAGAACAAATGAAGTGAGTAATATAGATGCATATCAGAACTCTGTGAAAATCGAAATCATTTCGGTCACGTAGATAGTAGAAGCTGTGCATACATGGGTTATGACAAGTACTCTACGAGATATATACCAAAATACAAGTGTGTGTGTACCTCTGCATGGCGGCCACGTCGGCTCCCTCGATCGCGGCGCGCAGTCTCTTCTCGAACGTGTCCTTGAGGCGCGCGGCCGCCGCCTGAAGAACGTCGTAGCTGTGCCGCACCGACTGACCAGTCTCTGCAACCAATTACAACGAATACTACTATAGTACTGTACTACAATCAGTCTATCGAAACAATGATCATCATACTGCCCTGAATAAGTTTCATCTACATTCAACATGCTCGCACACATTAAACATACAATGCTTCATTCATTCATTCCCACACCTACCCTTGTCGTTCTCTGCGCCTCCTCGCAGTTGGAACACTGCCTTGTCCAGAGTGAGGAACCTGCAACACACATTTACATACACTATCTACTGCACATTAAAGGGAGTGTACACTCTGAATTTCGAAGTTGAGTTAGCACCGGGATGTGAAAATATGTTGAAAATGATGTACTTTTGTCAATGCAATTATGTGTCGGAGAGAACTATAAATCGGTGAAAAATTCTGTTGAACATTGTAAATTGGCACCAATTGGCACCAATTTCTGCATTTTGATACATTTTGCGCTCAATTTTCACCAACTTGCAGACGTTTTCAGCAAATAGTTGTTTTGACATAACTGAATCGTTTTCCACATATTTTCACATCCCGGTGCTAACTCAACTTCGGAATTCAGAGTGTACACTCCCTTTAATCAAACGCAAAAGTGACACATCTTCGATGAAATGTGAAAAATACATGATCCGCTTGAACAGACCTCATCCTCATTGTATCTTCCTCCCTCCTCCCCACTCTCACCTGTGTATGTGTTGTGCTGCCTGTTCGTAGTTCTCCTCCCGAATCGCATCGTCGACGCCCTCACTGCACGTGCCAAGGTCGCGCATGTCGCCTACGAACAACAATACATTAATCTAGCTCACGCGGGGCGGACACCTACCCCCCAGCCCCGATCTCTACCGTATTGTTACCAAAGATGGCCATCGGAAATCCAAACAGAACTGCGTCGGCCAAATCTGCCTACGGGCATTCTCCGGCCGGAAATCCGGCGTTGAAATTTCGCGTTTCGGATAACCCCAAGATTTGGCGTTTTGACCAGCAGCGAGGTGGCCTAGTGGATAACAACAAAAACTGACAAGCAGTAGGGGTGGGGTGAGGTCGTGGGTTCGATTCCCGTCAACGCAGTTTTGATTTTTGCAAAATTCAAAACCAACGTTTATTTAATCCTAATTATATTTTAATCAACCTCATACTAACACTGACTGTCAGTGTTTTTTTTTTAAATTTACACGCTTAGAATATGTTTCTTGAATATATGTATGTCATTTGACGTTGTTTGTTTCCTCAATATTTGTCATTGTTTGATGATATTTATTTGATGACAATTACCAATTTCTTTCCGATACTCTTGCGGAAGTGTTTCCGGGTGTACGAGTATAAAATATTCTGTAAATATGCATCTTTGTCAGTCACCATGCCTTCGGACATATCCAAAGTTATTGGTGAGTTAGTCCATCGCTTCGGATCTTCGGATCCTATTGCCCTGACTCGTGAGGAGACCAAGCTTGCCGGAGCCATTTCCACTCTACTCATGGAAGCTTCCCACGGAGACACGGATATCTCATGCGATGACATGCTCACTGTGTCGGATGATCTGGATAGCGAGGAATGGGATGGAATCGAAACGTGGGACATGGCCGAATCTTCTCTCGGATTCCTCAGTTTTGATAACAACATGGTACCCATTACCAGTGTGATAAAGAAAATCAGCAACTACGTGATGGTTAGTTCTTTTTTCATACTTTCCTTTTGATATTTTATCGCGTGTTTAGCTCTACTACCCGTCATTCAAGATGTCCGGTCGCGACAACATGCTGCGTCTGTACTCTGTCATCTACCGCCAGTTCTGCGCTCCTCGCTACAAGGATTTCCTGCAGTACTCCTGGTTCAAGTGTGGCTACCTCGACGCTCGCCCGCCCAAGTTCATCACCCCGGCCGAGTACCTGTTCTCTGACACTCCCACTGCCTGTTCTACTCCCACTTGCGACAACTACTGTTTCCTCAAGTGTTCCTACTGCGAGAAAAACTTCTGCTTTGACTGCTATGTAATTGACTACCACAAGTGCTGATATTTTACTGCAAATGCCAATAAATGTACATATCGTAATAATTTGACTATCTATCGTTCTGAAAAAATAGTTTAACATGTTTTGAATTTTGCAAAAATCAAAACTGCGTTGACGGGAATCGAACCCACGACCTCACCCCACCCCTACTGCGTGTCAGTTTTTGTTGTTATCCACTAGGCCACCTCGCTGCTGGTCAAAACGCCAAATCTTGGGGTTATCCGAAACGCGAAATTTCAACGCCGGATTTCCGGCCGGAGAATGCCCGTAGGCAGATTTGGCCGACGCAGTTCTGTTTGGATTTCCGATGGCCATCTTCGGTAACAATACGGTAGAGATCGGGGCTGGGGGGTAGGTGTCCGCCCCGCGTCAATCACTCCATTTCTACCCATTCGGACTCGATTTTGTGCGATCCCCGAATTCCCCCCTCCCCCTTCCACTCACCGGCCAGCTGCAGGCACTCTACCACGCGCGTCTTCGCCACGTCCAGAGACCGAACCTGAACAGGCAAGGTTCATTCAACGATTGGAAACAGTGTGACACTAGACCGTAAACGATAGAAGAAGAAAGGTGCGATGCTGTAAACGTACGATAAGTTTTTAAAATGAACCATCGATCGAAACGCAATCTGCCCGCGCACCTTTCCGGAGATGTTCTCGGCGAGTCTGCCGACAGTGCCGACCGAGTGGGCCAACTGCTGCGTCTCCGCCTCAGCCACCAACAACTGGTTGTTCAGACGCGACACCGCCAGAGAGAAGCAGCGCGACAGGTCAGAACCGGCTGAAATCGAGAGCGCTAATTAGTAATAACAAATAATGGGTCAGCATTAATCATATCATTCATACCATAAATACAATTTAGATGAGAAACATAAAACGTGCAGAACACTAGTTTTGGAACGGAAATCAGAAGCAACACAACTAACCGCTGCTGGACGTGTCGAGAATCTCTCCAATCTCCCTCTGTAGCTGCTCCTCCTCCCGGCGACGCACCTCCAGAGACGTGCGCAGCTCCTGAACAACACATTCGTCTACTTTTCACAGCATTATTCCTCCCCTCATTCCCCTTTCCCGACACCCCAACCGCCTTCACCAACATCTTATTTCCCTGCCGCATACCACCCCTCATTTCCCCGTTACTATGCACAATGTATGCTCGCATGGAAATGACCAAACTCGCCTATTAGCATGCCTCTTCCAGACAAGCGGCTCGCATAAAAGGAGGCGGCGACGGCGTTAAGGCAGTCAGCTAGACTTACTCATCTACTCGTCATGACTTCGTGCTACTTTGGAGCTGGTGGAACCGGTGCTTCCATGAACACCACGTCCGCATACTTTGGAGCCCCCGGAGCGGCTCCCAAGGCGGCCGCTCGTCCGGCCGGCGGTGGCGCCGGCATGCCCGGACAGTCTGCCTACTTCGCCGTCGGAGGAGGACCCGCGCAGGGAGCCACCTCGGCCTACTTCGGAGTCGGTGGCGCTCCCGTCGGAGGCGGACCCATTCCCGGAGCCCCCGTCACCTTCCCCGTCCCCGGAGCTGCGCCCGTTCCTGGAGCGCCTGCTGGAAGTGAGTTCACCGTAGCTCATCACACGTCATGGTTCTCCAAGCTAACTTCTCCCTTTCAGCTTCTACTATGACTGCCATCGGAGCTCCTCCGGGCGCCAAGGGACTGTCGACTATGACCGCTGTGGGCGCTCCCATGCCTGGTGGCGGCCTCTCGACCATGACCGCTGTCGGTGCCCCTCCTGGAGCCAAGGGCCTTTCCACCATGACTGCTGTCGGTGCTCCGATGCCCGGAGGAGGCACGTCTACCATGACTGCTGTTGGAGGAGTCGGTGCCCCTATGGGAACCTCTACCATGACCGCCGTTGGAGGAGTCGGTGCCCCTATGGGAACCTCTACTATGACTGCTGTTGGAGGAGTCGGTGCTCCCATGGGAACCTCTACAATGACCGCCGTCGGTGCTCCGATGCCCGGAGGAGGAATGTCCACCATGACGGCCGTTGGAGGAGTTGGCGCCCCGTCGGGCACCTCTACCATGACCGCTGTTGGTGGCGTCGGAGCTCCCGGAGGAAGTGAGTAAAATGAATCTGGTTCCTCCTGACTGATGACTTCTAGTGTCCACGATGACCGCTGTTGGTGGCGTCGGAGCCCCTTCAGGAACCTCTACCATGACGGCCGTCGGCGGCGTTGGCGGCGGTGGCATGTCGACCATGACCGCTGTGGGAGGAGTCGGCGCCCCGTCTGGAACCTCTACCATGACTGCCGTTGGAGGCGTTGCCGGAGGAACGTCCACGATGACCGCTGTCGGAGGAGTCCCCGTTCCCGGTGGAACTTCCACCATGACCGCTGTTGGAGGCGTCGGTGGAGGAACTTCGACCATGACCGCTGTCGGAGGCGTTGGAGGCGGTGGCATGTCCACTATGACTGCCGTCGGAGGAGTCGGAGCCCCTGCTGGAACATCGACCATGACCGCTGTTGGTGGCGTCGGTGGAGGAAGTAAGTCATTCACAGTTTCGATTCCCAATTGACACTGAATGTTACTTTTTCAGCTTCGACGATGACCGCAGTGGGTGGAGTTGGCGGTGGTGGCATGTCTACCATGACCGCTGTCGGTGGAGTCGGAGCTCCTTCTGGAACCTCGACCATGACCGCTGTTGGTGGCGTCGGTGGAGGAAGTACGTATCACAAATCGCAGGCCTAACAAAACCAACATGTTGTTTTCCAGCATCGACTATGACTGCTGTGGGCGGAGTTGGCGGAGGAGGCATGTCGACCATGACCGCTGTTGGAGGAGTTGGCGCCCCCGCTGGAACTTCCACCATGACCGCGGTCGGAGGAGTCGGAGGCGGTACCTCTACCATGACCGCTGTTGGCGGCGTTGGAGGCGGAGGCATGTCCACTATGACTGCCGTCGGTGGCGTCGGAGCTCCTGGCGGTACCTCGACCATGACTGCCGTCGGAGGAGTGGCCGCTGGAACCTCCACTATGACCGCTGTTGGCGGCGTCCCGGTTCCCGGTGGAACCTCGACGATGACAGCTGTCGGTGGAGTCGCTGGAGGAAGTGAGTTTATAGTTTTATTCCTCATCTATAGTTTTTTTCTAGCCTCTACAATGACTGCTGTGGGCGGAGTCGGCAAGGGAATGTCTACGATGACCGCTGTCGGAGGAGTCGGCGCACCCGGCGGAACTTCCACCATGACCGCTGTCGGTGGCGTCGCTGGAGGAAGTGAGTTCGCGTGTACCGTTATCATTTTATACGATCACCGTCCCTTTTCAGCCTCGACTATGACTGCTGTGGGAGGTGTTGGCAAGCCCGGTGGCCTGTCGACCATGACTGCTGTGCAGGGTGTGGGCGCCCCCGGAAAGGGAACCTCCACGATGACCGCCGTCAAGGAGCTCTCGACCATGACCAAGATCGGAGACCTCTAAACAACTCAACAAGACTCAATTCCCGATGGCCGGATGAAGACGATCGATCGATACAACAAATCACACACACTATTTGTATCGCTGCTTAGATTTTGCATTTTGCGATAAAATGCTTGTGCACTTTCTCATGTGTTATTCAGTATCATGTTTCAGTATTATTCAGTATCATGTTCATTTCTGTATTTCATGATTGTGGTAGTGCGCCGCCAGTGAATTGATTTTTTTCATTTAGTGATTGTGACAATCAGCATCAATATCCCGAACATCTCACCTTGAGCAAACCGTCGAAATCAAACTCGTCGTCGCTATTGCTCTTTCCCGCCTCCGTCTTCTCCGCCGCACGTCGCGGCCGACCAGCGGGAATCGACATGTTGTGGGGATGTATGAGAAATGGACGCTTAGTGCGAGAAGAAACTGAAACTAGACTTGCTCTAAAAAGTCAACATAGACGGTGGACGGAGAAGCAACGGAGAGCCCGTGTGTGAACGATCAATTTCTACAAACAGTTGTTTGTTCCCACCCCTTACCGAACTCGAAGTGGCTATAATGACTATTGACTAATAATAAATAATATTACAAGAATCCCCCACATGAGCATCAAGAAGATGACGAAGAAGTTCCAGATGGCGATGAAGACGCGGAAGTACTGGAGGGAGAGGAGGAACTCGCGGATGCGGTCGCCCACGCTCTTCTGCTCCGACTCGACCACGAACGAATGCGCGTCCACCGACTTGGAACTGCAATAAATATAATATAGTAATGATTACCAACAACTTTATACGACTCCCGTTCTACATGGAAATCCAGGGCATGGAAGGCAGGAAAGTGCCACGTCGCAACGTATCATATGCAAACATAAGACGACTCACAGCTTGAAATTGAGGACGGCGCAGGCGTTGACGAAGAGAGTGCTGGCGATGATGAGCTCAGACAACATTGAAAAAGGAGAGGATCGAAGGGCAGTCAGTCGAATCGAATCGCCACGTGGTGGTGAGACGAATCGAGCGCGAGACCGAACCCTGCATGAAGTTACATGTACTGTTATGTGTTTCATGTGACTTTGTTTACATATCGCGTAGATACATGAAAATTAACATGAAAACTACTACATTCACAAAACAACAAGAAAAGAAAACAATTCGCGGGCTTCGCGGGCTGACGCGTGGTAGTGTTTCGTGGTGACCACTCATTTTATCTGAACACAATCAAACACTACTCCTTTGAACGCGCGGAATTTTTATTTATTTGTGTCAGTTTTTACCACAAATAAAATTAAATGCGTGATAAATGTTAAAAACAAATAACAGGTGACGTATACATGATGTATCAGAGTTCTGCTGGAATAATAGGCCAGTGAGTTCAACTGGAGATGCTAATCACATCACACAACTGTGCCATATCAAGTGTAGATCTTCGTACATAGAACATAGAAACACATCATCATTTATTCCCAAACATTAAACTTACGTTCAACTACTGCATGCATGAAACAGACAGACATGTAACGATTTATCAAACAAACATTTGATAATCATTCTTGTTATACAATCTTGCACAAATGTACCTGTATAATACAACATACATATGAGAAAAAATGCTGTGAATCAAAATTACAACGTTTAAATTAGTGATCAATAAGAGATCAGATGAGTGGTCTCTTCTTACGTTTCTCCACTTCTCGTTCCTTTCGAGCCAACTTACTGAAAATTCAACATTTCAGAGCAAAAACGTGATACTACAATCTATTTCGTTCCTCACTCACCCCTTTGCCTTCTTGAACACCACCAGTGGCTGATCATTCATCCTGAATGGAACACTCGCGTGCGTGGTCGTCTTCACTGTGAACGGATCCCGAGAAGGGGCTGCGAACCTGGAATGTCTCGTGAATGTTATTTCACTTTTATGATAACTGGAGCCATTGACCGTTTATTTGCTCTTGATTCTGTCGGTGATTTTGTTTTATCGGGGTGGTAGAGGATTGACAATATTTTGCAAAATAATATCAACTACAGAACTTACCCCAGCGTCACATACACTGGCTGTCTCTCGGTGGTGGTCGTCTGCGTCGTCTGTTCCTCTTCCCCGAATGGCCCTATCCGAATGAGTGGGAAGTGCCTCCTCGAAGCGCCGCCGAACCGCACACGGACCTGCAAAGAGCGTGTGAGAGAGGTCGGACACACTCGAAGCACAGTGGATCCATGTTGAGGAAAGGTTATGCGACAGAGAGGGGAACACGGCTTTATACTGCCCAGATGAATGCGGCGAGATTGAGATAAAGAGAGAGGAGGGGCAGAAGGAACTGGATCGACTGGGCGGCAGAGACAAGGGCGCCGACCCACGCCCGCCACTGCAACGCCACACCTCATCTTCAACCGTCACTTCTTCTTTTTGGTTCATGAACAAAACACTTTGAATCCTGCGGGTGACTCCAGTTCCTTAGTCTTCCTTCGACCCCCTCCTCTCTTGAATCGGAGGCTACTGTTACCTTTACCTTTACTATGAACGAAAAGAATAGTTAGACCATACGGAAACGCAAAAATATATATCACTTTACCACTAGTGACTGATCGTTGGTAATCGCTGCATGCATATGTCATACATACTTCAATATGTCATTATACTTCAATATTATCTGTCCGATCCACCCACCGTGCTTTCCTCTTTCACCCTCTCTGCTGTGTGGTGAGTCCTGTAGGAGGGAAGGTGGATGGCCCCGTCAGAGAAGCGGTGGCCACTGAGAGAGGAAAGTAGAGAGGAGAGAGAGAGAGAGAGAGGGGGGGAGGGGATACAGAGCGAGAGAGAAAGAGAAAGAGAGAGAAAGAGAGAGATAGAGAGAGAGAGAGAGAGAGAGAGAGAGAGAGACATACCTACTGTCCATAAGGGCCGACACGAGTCTTGATCCAGTCAGTGTTACAGAAAGTCGAGGCTTGTATCTGGAGAATATTGCAGGAATATGATCAAATTTATATCAATCTATACATATCTCCTTCTTTTTTGAATATTTACTTGTGAAAGTGGAAGTGAAAACTTATTGTTCTTATCGTATTAACCCTGAAAGATTGTAGAGACAAAATCGTTCTTCTATAGTAACTCTTTTTAAAAAAATGTTGCTGATTTTCTTATCGTAATCTAAAGAAGTATCGCATAACAAAAAAAACCCTTATCGTTGTCTTTGGGTAAACGAGGCATGGCAGCAGATTGTAGCAGAAATAAGTCGCCATTGTTGAACCCTAATCAGGAGTTGCTCACCTCTTGACATACTGCGGCACTTCTCCCAGTCTCTCTTCCACTGGCAGCAGCAGATTGGCGGGGTCGTAGGCAGACAAGCGACGGACACGGACTGCCTGAGTCTCTCTCTCTCTCTCTCTCTCTCTCTCTCTCTCTCTCTCTCTTTATCTCTCTCTCCATTACCACAGGTAGAATTACTCTCAACGCACCTTGACAGCAGCAACACAGGCGAGAGCCAATACGACTCGGATCATTTTTTAACGGGATCTGACCGGATACGAGGCTGTTCTTGCCCTTCCGGGCTTTTATGCCATCCGGCCATCCGATCACTGCCACACTCTCGCAACTAGTTCCCACACGTGTAGCATAATCCCGCGTAACACTGGCGCATGACTATTAATCAACTCTTTATTAGTAATTAATCATTCGGTAGTACTACTACTACACACAAATATCTGTTCTCTCTGAATTCACAAGAATACCCGAGTGTAGCCTAGACAGGCAAAAATACAATCAATTCACAGTACAAAAACATGGCATATTAGATGGAGGTATCCGTGTCGCTGGAGTGGGCGGAGTCAAAGGGGGCGGAGTCGGAAGGAACGGAGAGATCGTCGTCGAACGAGTCCTGAACGGAGGAGGTAAGAGAGAGAGGAAGTGACAGATGGGGATAGAGAGAGAAGAGAAAGAGAGAAGAGAGAAAAAAAAGAGAGAGAGAGAGAGAGAGAGAGAGAGAGAGAAAGAGAAAGAGAGAGAGAGTGTCCTCACATGATGCCTGTGCTTGTGTCGGCACATGAGCAGGTCGAGGTACGCCACAGGAACGAGCGAGTCGTCAGAGACGCCCAGACGGCGGCGGACCTGAGTAGGAAAGGCTCTCTCTCTCTCTCTCTCTCTCTCTCTCTCTCCTTCTCTCTCTCCTTCCTACTCTCTCTCTCTCTCCTTCTCTCTCTCTCCTTCCTACTCTCTTTCCCTCCCTCCCTTTCTCTCCCTCCCCCCCCCCCCTCCCTCTCTCGTCCCCCCTCACCTTGTCCACCTTCTCCATGCTCTCCTTCACGTCTCCATCCGGACCCACCGGCATCTGAAAAAGATTTCAATTTCACATTTAATCGTAGCTGTAGAAAACCAAATTTCGGAATCGAAACCTACTCACTGCAATGTCGATGAAGTGTCCCATCTCATCCACGTCATCCAAGTAGATGCGCACGTCCTGGAAAGGGAGAGGTGAGAGAGAGAGAGAGAGAGAGAGAGAGAGAGAGAGACTCGCGCACCTCATTGTGGAAGACGCGCCTCCTCTTCGAGATCACTCCAATCTCGCCGAGTGCTGCCCCCAGAGTCGCCTGCAAAACGTATCCTTTTTCGAACCGTATTCTAAATCCCCATCGCAATCATCAAATTCATGAGCGTATCCGGAAAACAAATGTTGCGTCACAGGACAGGATGCCACTCCCGATCAACACGCGAATCAATCACCGTCACACTCTCTCGCCGCCCACTCTCGCTCTGGCACTCCTACTACCACGTGTTCTCTCGCCTCCTTCCACTCCCTGCTCCTCTCACGACGACTACTACTACTGCATCTGCAGAGAAACTAGTCGCGTTGCTGTTCGGATACTGCTGTAACAATGGCATTCGTAGTAATCACATGTGGTGGGGAGCGGGGATCCTTGACCATTTCATCGTGCATATAGGTTGATCGCTGGCCTATCCCCAACCCATCTCTCCTTCTCCTCTCACTACTACTACAGCTTCTGCAGAGATCTTGCTGTTCGGTTACTGCTGTAACAATGGCAGCAAGGGTGATCCTTATTCACTGGATGCATGTAGGTTGATCCCTGGCGTATCCCAAATTCCCAAACCAATCCCTGTCTAATCGACGCTGATTCGAAACGCCGTATCCGCGACAAAAGGTAGTCTAGCTTCGAAGCGAGTGGGTGAATGGGAAAGAGCGAAGAAGCTGTGTACTCTGCTCCGTTCTCTGATAAAATACCCGATTGGGAAATCGCTGGTGTATCACAACCGTACAGCCACTATGAAACAATGCGGGCACAGAGAACGGGCACTTTTCTCTCTTTCTCTCTTCCCTCTCTCTTTATCCATCTGCGTATGTTTCTCTGTCTCTCTCCATCTCTCTCATCTGCCACCGACTGCTATTCACATGAAAAGCACACAGGTGATTCAGAGATCACTACGGATACGACCGAATCACAACTCTGATCTCAGTCAATAAATCGATAAATCGATACTGACCCTGAGCGAGAAGACGTCGTCGACTTCGCTGATCTGCGACTCGCTCAGCTTCGGGCCAGACTTCTTGGAGGTATTGTAGAAGATGAGCTGACCGCAGCGCTGAAAGAGGAGAGAAATAAACAAACAGGTAAACAAGTAAACAAACTGGTAAAATGGTAAATAAACAGGTATACAGGTGAACAACCAGGTAAACAAACAGGTAAACAGGTAAACAAGTAATCGATACCCACGTTGGGATGCATGATGCGGAGCTTGAGGTGGCCCTGGTGCGAGTGGAAGTAGACGTCCTTCTGTAAACAATTAGGTAAACAAACTAACAAAACAAACAAGCAAACAGCGTACCTGGAGGAAGAAGGTGCCGAGTGAGTCGGTGAGATCAAAGAGCTCCGCCTCAAGAGAGTCCACATCTTCCACTCGAGCCTTCACCACAACGTTGCGCTGCATACTGCAAATAAACAAGCGAACAACGTGTAAACAAACTTGTAAACAACGTGTTAACCGAACACTCACTCCCTGCGCTTGCGGTACGATGCGAACATAGTTGGAGGGAAGAGAGGGGAGTGAGAGTGAGCGAGCGACAAACAGTCTTTTAACCGGTCCAACGTTTGTCGTAGTCAACAACGATAACGGGGAATGCTTTGCAGACTACAACCTTGCTACATCCAACCCCCGCCTCCCCCTTTCTCACTTCTCTCTCTATCTTCTCTCTCTGCCACACGCCTCCCTCTAAGCATGTGTCATCAGCTCTTGCAAGAGCGATAAAAACGTTTGACAGGAGGATGGAACTTTGCCCGAAGTAAAACTGTCAGCGCGCAGTATAAGCTGTCGCAAACAATGAAGATAGCGGATGGCGACGAATTGCGAACCGACCCCCGCAGATATCTTATCTCTTATCTCCATGCTGCTTGGGAGAAGAGCAAAGATCGGGGTTACCCTAAACATAAACAGAAACCGCACGTTTCGAAAATCGGCCAAACGCCATTACAGATAACAAAGGAGTACTGTAAGTGGGAAATGGGCGGAAACGTACCCGTGCTCCCATTTCGCGTACTTGTCGAAGTTCTGTAGAGGAAGAAGCATAGGAATCGCCATCATTACAAGAGTCAAGAGTCCGTTTCTTTTGACTGCGGCTCCACTCTTTTATATCGAACGCCCCAGCAGAAGTGCACATCTACCGTACTCCTATCCTCCCACACTCTCACTCTGGCAGTCTTGCACTCTACACTGATATGCATCTTATGAAACACATTCTTTCACTTGTAAAAGTAGTGGGAATAACACCAAACAAGAGACGGGGGTTGTTGTTGCAGCGCATCAGAGTACACTGAGAACAGGC
This sequence comes from Rhabditoides inermis, assembly GCA_963966185.1. NCBI lineage: Eukaryota > Metazoa > Nematoda > Chromadorea > Rhabditida > Rhabditidae > Rhabditoides > Rhabditoides inermis. Next base: position 1,162,974 of record CAWZYM010000295.1, on the reverse strand, counting down.
AAAGTATCAAACCAAATCAAGAGTTTTCAAGCGGCTGCAATTGCAAGACCTTCTCCAACCCATAACGCGATCGATACAATTACAAATGAGCACTTGCTGCACCCAAAAAGGAGAGCGAGAGAGAGCGAGAGCTGATAAAACGCGGAAGACAGTCTAGATATCTAGATTGACACACTGCACTCGCAGACGACATCAAAGCGCGAAGATATGCCAACTGATAGCTGATCACTCGTAGTGTCAATAGTAAATATCTCTCTCTCTCTTTCTCCCTCCCTCTCTCTGTCTCTCTCTCTGTCTCTCTCTCCTGCCACGGATATGACATTACATATTACATCAGTGTCACCAAAGAAATGGGAACGGCATCGTGGCGGAAACTACTGTAAATCACGGAGAGCCGATCAGTGATTGCGTGTGATAGGAGAAATCGACAACGCACGTTCCCGAAATTTCACGGCACACCTCGATCAGTTAAAAAAATCCAGAACGTGACAAAAGTTGGAGTTGCGGAGTGTTAAAGAAAGGACGAAAAACACGCGAGACACACGAAGTTCACGCCGTTTCACGTGGTCGCAACAACAAACATGACAATCTCCCCCTCCATCGGCCGGCCCTCGCCCACGGCAGATCGACGGTAGATCAGAAGAGGGAGAGAGAGAGAGAGTGGTAGATCGGAGAGGGAACAGGCGACGAGGGAAGTGGAGATGACTTGGAATGAATCGGATACGGAAACTGGTTGTTCGTATTTGTTTTTAATTCGACTTTTAGAAACATTTCAACATTCTTTCGTGGCTTCCTGCGAATGTCTGAAAGTCCTCAGATTTTACATATATTATTTTCAATGGAGCTCCCATATCTGCAGACAAATACTGTTTTCTAAAGTCTTTAAGAATTGCAGACATTAAAAACAACTTGTTTTGATGCGATCCAGAGTTGAATGAGCACTTTTTTCGTCTTGAAAGTGTAAGATAATAACACGCCAATTTCAGGCCAGGCTGCACTCTAGCGTGCGAATATTATTACATACATAACAACTCAAACATAATAGACCACTTTTCACTGTGTTGTGCATTTTGTGTTGTTATCAGCCGTAGAAAGTTATCGAAAAACCGTTGCCGATCTTTTTCGCTCTTTTCTACACGTGTCCGGAGAAATCAACCCCCGGAAAAAGGAAATAATATCGGAAATATCGCGTGAGAATAGAATTATCGAAATGTTATCGGCAGCCCATTTCGGCGGCTTGCGTCACTGAATCGTGGGTGGACAGTCTACACGTGGCACTCCTCTCTATTGCATATTACATAAAATTGCATCATCATCATCCGCCGACGCTTTTTCGATCCAGCTACCGAAAACATATGTCGGAATGAATGGGATACCGAAACGGCTTGGGTGTTTGGGAAGAGGGTTGAACAGTGGTCGGTTGTTGATAACCTGTGTATAGCGTAGAGATGCTGCCCTTGCCCCCCCTTTGCACCTTGGCAGCTATCTCAATCGCTCCTCTGTCTTTCTTTCTTTCTCGTCAGGCAGAAATAGGTTAGCACGATAAAGTTATCAACAATCTAGAAGGATCTTTAAATGATTGATATTCGATTGACACGTGATCATCTGTTTGATGTTGAAACACTCCTGCATCTGCATTATGACACGTGAATATTTTCATCTCTCTTTCCCCTCTCTATATTTTCTCTCACTTTTTCTCTCTTTTCCTCCATTTTACAGTTTGTTCATGTGTCACCTGCCCCCTGAATTCTACACACAAATGTCCGGCTCCATTCATCACTTTCAGAGTCGATCCAAGAATTCCTAATTGTCGTGTGTGTGATGAAGAAATCTTGAAAGAATGCGCAGCTGCGTTCATCGATCTTTCGTTTTTTTGGTGGGAGAGCGATCCGATGTATGTTGTCAAATTAGACAAGTCAATCACTTGGTCAAGAGTTAAAGGCTACCTGCCGTCAATATCGCCCAAGATAACACCTGGTGCAATGAAAAGAGCCTTCGATGTCCCTCGATTGTTCGGTGGCCGAAAACAGATTGCTGATGTCGGCGTATAGTTATCAGATATGGTGGGGCCGCTTATCTGCGTAACAACTGAGCGAATACTTTTCGAACGGCCGTCAGCGCACGCAAACAGAAGCATAAAACTCAGGATTGCCCCTTCAACCTTTCGTCGCTGCTCTCCAAAGCTGCAAAAAAGATAGTATCAGGAGTGAGAGAGAGGGAGAGAGTGAGAGAAAAAGAGAGAACATAAATCACTCACTATCTGGCTGCAAAGAGTGAGCGAAAGTCGTTCCGTTGACCGATTCAAAAACGGATATCAAGATCACAACCTTTTCACCTCTACCCTGCCTTCTCTCATCGAAAACAACAACACCATTCATAGAATATGTTTTATTTCTTTTTCTCGTAAGTCTCGCTCGACCAGCGGGGGGCATTCACAAACATATCACAATAAATAGATTTTTCCAGAGCTTTGCAAGTCGTGGCATCGTTTCGGGGTGAGAGAGTACTGTACATAAAGCATGAATCGGATCGGCACATAGCAGGCTATAACACAATATCTGAGAGAGAGCAGGTGGTGAGAGAGAGGGAGGCAAGAGAGGACCCGTGTCTGGGTCTACCGGTATCGAGTGAGTGGGTGGGAGGAAGATGGGCGAGGGTAGATCCGTGGATCTACTCCTCCTCTTCCCGGATGTCGAATAGCTGCGGGCTGGGCGGTCGGCTCGCCGGTCGCCTCTTCGTTGACCTTGCGCGGTGCACAGAGTGCTGCGGAGACGTCAGATGGCGCAGAAGCTGGAATGAAATCGGTAAACAACTGGTAAACTGGTAAACAACGAAAACAGGAGCTCATGGAAGAATGTGCTCACCTTCATCTCGATGTCTTCGAGGCGGCGTTTCTTGCTGGGGTGGGCGGTGTCGCGGCTCCTCTTGGCGCCCTTCTCCTCGCATGCCCCGACAACGCACAGCAGCGTCATCCAGAACAGCTGCACACACCACTCCTGCAGCCGGGAGATCACTGCCATCGCGACCACCGACCGGACATGCGGCTGCAAACAGTACGGTAAGTATGAGTACGGTACAGAGATTACTGGATAAAGATCATGCTACATTCATTATCCTGGATAGAGTGGTCAGCGCGGGATAGAGAGAGGGGGAAGAGAGATATCATCGATCGGACGCCGCCCGCCGCACAATACAAATATGACGCGCAGAGAGAAAGGTCAGCGGGTAATGAGTAATGATGCAAGAGAGTGAGGGAGTATCACGTGAATGTAAACACAAACAAGTAAAGTAACCTTACCTTGGTGGCGGCGGATACTTCGAAAAACATGGGCGGTTGTTCGTTAGCGTCGTGTGTGGTAGTGGCGATCATTGCGGGTCGCACAGTGTGTGGCGGCAATCGAATGCTGGCTGTGTGGCTCGGGGGGCGGGCCTTTATACCCCCGCCCGCTCCCTTCCCCCGCCCCGCCCACCCAAGGGAAAGCCCCGCCGGGTACTTTGCTCCCCCAAACTAGGAGGTGCTAATCAGATCATTCACCACACACACACAGAAGGCAATCAGTACACGGCGGACTTTGCCCCACTATTGCCTTCGGGCGCAAGCAAATGCGGCGCTGCAAAACTGTGCAATCACCACAACAACAACTGCTGTTTGCAGGTGATGATTGAGCGATAGTTGATAGTGGAGGTGAGTATGCTATGTACGCAACGGGGGGGGGGGCAGAAGCCGCGCCGATCGCTCACCCCAAACAAAGAACCTGTGGCGATTCACGTGTGGACCGATGTTGACGACTCGAGAGCGCCTGGGTTCAGCGTGTTTTGCCCGGCCGGCCGAACGGCGTGCACTTGTGACTGCAGGTGTGTCTGGCTGACTGGCAAACACATCCTATTCGTATCAGCTCCCATCCCGGAAGGCGCTCCTTTTAAATAGCACACGTGTACGAGAGAAGATCATCTGGGGAATGGGGAGTGGAATGCGCTCTTCATTGTTCGCTGATGCGTGTATATGTGTGTATGTGTGTATCCAGATCTTGTCTTGTCAACTGACAGTTTCGCTCTCTTCCCATGAAGCCAGCAAACAGCCAGTCACATTCGTAATCCTATACGATATTTGCATACATAGCATTGTTGAGTCCTCGCTCTGGTTGAGTCCTCCTGGGTTCAGTGTACCTGGATGAACGCTGATCTGGGTTTGGAATTGCGTCAGACTGAGTGGACGGGAGAAAAGGGAGAAGGGGAAAGAGAGATAGGCTAGTTACTTGCAAGAAGCGGCTGTCGAAGACTAGCTGACTGATAGCGAGGATTGCCCTTCCGCGCTCGCCTTCTTGCATTCTTCTTCCAATGATCTCTCAGATTTTTCAAGGTGTAATCTGCACTCGCTAGAGAATGCGAAAATCCAAGATTCTCCGAAATTCAACCTGCGTGTCCCACTTTCTCAATTACAGATGGTGGTAGTGTAGTAGTGGACAATGGGTGTGATAGGACATCGCAAAGTGCAATGCCCTATCTCAATCACACGTACTTACCGCCTCATACGCTTCCGTGTTCCTCTGCTACCGTACCCGCAGTGGTACTCTGCTCGCGGTGGAATGCTACCGTAACCGCTGCAAGCGTGTCCGGTAAATAGCAAGTGCGCCTACCGTAATCCAACTTTTCTTTCTATTTTGGTTTCGGACTGGTGTTTGTTCGGGTGTACTCGCCTCGCAACATGTGTACAGCAAATGATGATGGTCGTCCGTTGAGACGGCAAACAAGAAACAAACTGGTATCAGTCAAACCGATTGTTGCAAAACGGTACATCTAAAGCCTCTCACATTGTGATAGTGTGCTTCACAAACGAACAAAACATGTGGGAGGAAGGAATGCTGAGATTACTCATACTCATGATTAATCACAGATTGCTTCAGTGCTTTGATTCTGAAATTCTGATAGTTGTGTTTCGTGCGGCAGGCTAGAGTGTGGCTGTGATGTGCCAGACTGATCTGAGTCAGTCGGACTTCGTTGCTTGGGCGTGTTCTTCCTATCTTCCACAGTGCGACTGTAACAAACACGGCATCTTGTCAGTACACCACACATCTCTACACTCTAGCCGCCGCTGTCACGGGAGCACGTCTTCCACTTTTTGACCTCTATCAGCGACACGTCGCCTCGAGTCAGTGCGTAGTCGCTCTCTGCTTCCAACCGCTGGCTCTCTGCGCCCAAGACCGCTCGTTCTTTGTGCTCGGGTCCAGCAAGCACCCAATATCTCTCGCCCCCACCTCGCCCTCGGAGTATCCTATCGCTTTTTTTCCTGAGCGGTGTCGATGAAACATCTTGGTTGCATCAGACCGCGAAAACCCCAGATCTCTCTCCCTTTCTCGCTTCTCGCACCGTAACCGTAAACATGTCAGCGCTGCGCCCAGGGGCAGCAGCGGCGCCAGCTTTTGAGGGATGGGGCTAGATCGCAGATATACCCGATCCCTCATCCCCAGGCCGATAGCATTCACGTGGCACTAGCTTAATCACGTGTCCGCTTGCTTGCGTATCACCACACACACTCGCACAATCACTTCAAAATTACGGAAGAAAGATAGTGAGAGTGGAGCGCCTGTTACACCCTACGATCAACATCGAAGACAAGTGAGCGACGTCGAAATCAGCGGAGACCGCTCTGGTCAGACACAATGCGTGCATTGTCACATAGTTATGGTCGACCGATGCGAAGGTCGTCATCTCACTCCCCACGTGTACCACACGTGTATCCAATTCCATTGCGATTACCGTATAAACCAGTATGCCACTCGCTCCAAGCATCGATGGCAGAAGCCGAAGCGGGTTTCCCTGGTTGTTGAGTATGCATGTTTCTTGTTTTCTCGGTTATCGACATGGACCATCAGGGTATAGTTTATGCGTAATGCGCATTATCATCGGTCTGGGTGCGGGATGCACTCTCTATACTGGGGGGGGGGGGGGCGATAGGGTCAGGGGTCATGGAATACGACTCAATCAACATATATCGATGACTCTTCACAACACCTAATCAGAAATCACAGATACATTTCCGCTTTTGTTACACTGGCGGTTGGCAGTGTTTACCACACGTCGAAGTACTTGATGTTTCCTGTGTGATGTCTCCTCTACTCCACACACCAGGCTAGACAGTCAACATGCTTGCCCAGAATACAGCCTGTCCCAGTGCAGCACAACAGTAGTCGAGCGGTGCAATGAAAACGTAATGTTTTGATAATAAACGCGCCCCAGCATTCCGACTTGTTTGCGCCTGGATGTTTGTATTATTCAATTCTCGCTCAGAACTTTGAAACCTTCCCAGAATATGCGGCGTATTGTGGCAATCACATGCAATGCCGGAGAGCATGCGAGGGAGAGAGAGAGAGATATTGGATATATCATGCGCAGAGCACGTGCCTGCGGGGTCCGTCTAGTACGCACTACACACTTCTGTCACGTGCATGCCACATGTCTCTCTCTCTCTCACTCTGCCTGACCCCGGCTGCTATCTCCCCTCACTCACACTCACAAAGATATACTGATGTGTTATAATAAACCGAGGGAGGCTGTGGCATTGCCTCACTCCCCAGATACGACTGGGCAAAAGTGATGCAAGAGTATGTCACGCATCGCAGCCCGGTTCTGCTATTTATAGCAGCTATCCCGCTGCAGGGAATATGCCATGACAACTAATCCAGAACAACGATCTGTGTCCCGTGTCCCATGCTCACGAGACGCGCACTTTTCAAAGAGTTGTCAACTCGTTTTTATTGTAACAATATGTCACTTTGTGGGTCAACATATTTTGCCGAGAATCCGGGGCGCGACAATAACACCACTCATCAATTACAACTACACTCTCTTAACTACGCAGCTACACATTTACATTTACACTCTCGTGATTAAATGATTCCGTTTTTTGAAACATAGATCTATCCATGATGTAATGTTGTAATAATGTGGTGGTACTTTAGAAAGTACTGTTGTTGTTTTACAATCGTTCTTCTGTCTTTTCACTCAGTCATTTTTACAAGGACGATCTCCGAAAATGATAAAGGGGGTGAATGAAATTATGCGAAGACATAATACCACTCTGTATGTTGTAGGTAAGTCGTATGTCACTCACAAATAAATGGTAATGAGTGAGTGAGACTAAACCTTGTTGATGTTCTCAATGTTATTGTGGTATAAATTTAGACACTCATTGATAAACAGTTCTGACTGTGCGTGCTATGTTGAAGCAAAGAGTAGGGGAGGCGAGAGTGCATTCACAAACCACGATGGAGGGCCTAGACACGTCCTATGATAGTCACGGAGAGCGGTGATTGGTCGGCGAGCGATAGTCATTATCATGCTTCCTTCTGCACATACACATATGCCCTTTCTCGGCATTACAGAATCACCCCGATCGCGCGTACTTTGGGTGTTCCAGTTCCACAGCTCAATATTCATTGAGTGTTCGCCGCCGTTTTATCAACAGAGAAAAAAGTTCAGGACAAAACTGTAGTCTTTAGGCTTTTTAGGCGACTAAAAATGAAAACAGGAGTACGGTGTACGGAAGCCGATCTAGAGAAATTGTGTTAGACATTATTTTGAAGATTTTATTTAACAGTGGAGTCATATTAAAAAAATACAAAATAGGAAAATTTGGAGTGACAGAAAACGCAAAACAGATTGCAGATGGAAGCTAAACAAACATCAAGGACGTCGTTGTCGTGATATCATTGTTTTATTTTATTTTACTTTATTTCAAATATCTGATTTTATTGTTGTGTAGTGGTTAGTTCATGTGAGTGAGTGCAGTAATTCGTAATACAGAAATCACATTTACTAACACGCTCGTCCTTTCAACAGATGGTTGTCTCATCATCTCATCATTCCGTCATTTCTGTCTCACTCTCGACTTTCAATCTCCAGTCTCCATCACGTCACTCATACTTGATTTTTCACGTGTTCTCTGTTTTACAGTTTTACTCTCACACATGCTATAAATAGACCTGCACTTTCATTTTCTATTACAGACTTCGCCAATGTCACGTTACAATCAAATAACACGGGAAAACAAACGTAATGTCTATAAATACATTTTCATGATATTCTTGGCCTGCAGTTACAGTTTACAGTGCAGTTCACAATGAATGCAGTACAATGTTTCATAACCAGAGTATAGTTTCAAAATCTTGAGTAGAGTTGGTGAGTGCAGTGATCTCTACGGGATAGACCTTCGTGCGCATGACTGTCTCTACTTGCAATTTTGCAATGTGTTATCATTCCCGTATCATTTCCGGTCACAGACGGAATGAGATCACGGGTCTCACTCGGGCCAACAGTGAATCACAAAGCATGCACCCTTTGATCACGTGAAAGCAGACTATCGAGTGGTAATCACAGATCAGACCTAATAAGAATCTCCTTTCTCTTCGCCAACCAAAAGCCATGACGACACAATGATGCGGTTTCAACACGCTGACTGACACCCATTTGGCCTGTCTCCATAGAAATTTCACTACACTATACAGGATACAGCTACAGCTAATGGGTTTAAACTGGTGTTGTGTGTGCAAATATTTTGGGGTTGCATAAGCAGCAAACAAGGAGCAGGGGATAGAAGGAAAGAGATGCAGGTAGAAGTTCTTCCCAAGAGAATAATGTTGATTTTTCTAATATTCAAATAGCTCAGATAGTCGGACGTGACATTCCCCTTTTCACAACCTTTTCATAACATTTGGATTTCATTTAGCACTTGTTAAAGTTATACAAAAGGTGATGGCTGACTGAGACACTTACAGAGCTTACTTATACACATATTCGGCACGCTGTCGTTATAAAAGTATTCCTCCCAAAAAAAACGACTTTCGGATAAATCCACACTTCCAAGACCAAAGAGCAAACCACTCTGATTGTGAATTTCGAGTATATACTACGAATGATACATCATACATAAATAAACCATGACAACGTCTTCGTCGTCGGCGGAATCGGCTTTTGTGAGGCTTCGCTTCCGAACAATCTAGACGATATCGCGACCAATAGACCACGGAAAAAGCCGAGAAATGCGCAGTTTCTCCTCCACAATCAGCCATTATACAATCACACTGCAGACTGCATTGTACGTATTGGCAATTCTTTTGTTTTCGTCAAGATTTTACTTTGCTCAATTGTCTCACGCTAAATCATCTCATGTGGATTTGTGGATTAGATAATGCGATATGAACGCCTACATAGCTGCTGACCACTCTCTCTTTCTCTCTGATATAATTTCATTCGTAAATACGTAAGTTTGTTACCCACAAAATGTATGAGAAGAGTCAATTCATGAATCATAATTCTATCCTTCCACTCTTCCACTTACACTTCTCTCTATGCTCTTTTCTACAAAGCAGGTAATCCAACTCTTCACCTTCAACCTTCACTGCCTCATTTTTTTCCTTTTCCGCACATTTATAATTATAATGTTGTTTAATAGTTTAATAGTTTCACAGTGTTAGTTTTATTGTTACTTATGAATAATCTTCACTGAATTGAAAAGTACTCTCCTTCCCTTTATCGCATCGCCCACTCTCAATTCACTACTACAGTAATATTCCAATTTCGTCACTCGTTTGACTATTTTGCGACGCGGATCTTTGTAATAAAAAATAAAAATGGTCGTTTGTTATTGTCGAACGACGCAATTCGGTATATTAATTCGGTAGCGGCAGTGCCTCGCATTTCTCTCGTCAATTCTCTCGTAGTTCGCCGCTTGTTTTGTAGCGACAGTATTTTCTTTCTGACAAGCGATAATATTCTCTTAATAAAGATCAAATACTGAGTGATCCAATATCGCTCACTCTTACATTTTCGTTGTTTCTCCCATCGCACTCTCCTACTTTTTCATCCATGCATCTTTTTCTTTATTAGAGAAGTTGGGAGTTGGGAGTTACTATTACTATATTCCAAATAGTCTTTATACGAATGAATTCTAATCCACCTGTCAGAAATATCGGCATGTAGGAAACAATAAACTTGATACTTGATTTCTCTTTAAAATGAGGCCAAGTCGTCTACATACTTTACTTCACCCCTATCCTATATACAATTTTGAATTTTCGTAACGTGTTACGAATTCTGGTCAAGAGTCCAAACCCCTGCCTTGATTATTTGCCTAACTCTTATTTCTATCTCTGCTTCCTTCAAGGAAATTATTCGCACAGAGCACACAGGAAATTTAAATATTTAATAACACTTTTACGTATTTAGAATGTGTTATGTCATAGAGTAGATCCTACTGACGCAACCGAACCAATTTTGAGAAACTCACTGCACCAAATTTAGACACACTACGGGGCTTCGGGAGATTATATATTCAATAATCTCTACTCAAAATACTTGTAACGTGTTTAGACTTCTCGACGATATACAGTGAGACTATTTTCAAGAATGATGTTGTCTCAAATCTATCCACATACTTTTCTTCTCTCCTGCTCTCATCTCTCCGTCTCCCTTTTATCCTCAATAAAAACAGAACTTTTTCCTCTCGGCGCATCCATATAATTCGCGATTTGCACCGTCGTTTTTGCGGTTGCCCTCACAGCTTCCACTCTTGAAATTCTTCATCTAACATCTAAATCCTGGATTGGATCTCCTTTGGACTTTTGTTGAATCCTCTCATCCAGCTTTCCGCAACGCACCAAATCGGCTCAGAATCGCAGGACTATAATACACTCACTCTCTCATTTCCAATGTCGCTCCTATATCTCATCCCATTCTCGCATCATCCAAACAACCTCCTCTCGCCTCTATCTAGATTCGTCCAGTAACTAGTAATATTAGTAATACTCGATCCACTTGCAAATCAGCACCCTCTGCCGCACATAACAACCGTGGCATCTCTTTTGTGTCAACAATGTCTCATCCTTCATATTTGCATATTCCAGCCATGCGCTTTTTGATCGTGTTCGCAGTGCTCGCTTGGCTCTCGACGGCTTTCGTCCTCCAGGATCTGCCATTGGAACGATTCGAGAGGAGGTAGGGGTTCACAACTTTCTAATCACAATCTGCCATGCACTCTATTCCCTATCTTCTATCAAAATCTGATTTGAGAAACTACAAGTAACATAAACTTTTTTGCAGAGCGCGGGAAGACAGCTCGATGGACGTGGTGGTGATTCCGCGGTCTCGGTTCCTGCAGATGTTGAGGAACGCGGGTCTTGCGTGGGCCCGCCGCTAGACTCCATCTCCTCTCCTCTCTCGTTCCTCCAGCCATCTCAACATTCCACATCCAGCCCATCTCCGTATTCCGTATTACTGATAAACATATGTGTGTGTGTGATATTCCATTACTCATCTTACAACTCTTTTTCTTCTTACACTAAATACTTTATTCAATACACAATAACCGATACAAACTTGGCGTACGCTAGTATTCTCACAACACACATTTTCATGCTAAACAATATAGAGCGGGAGGTTCGGATAGTAAAAACTCGATTGATAATTAAAAATTCAGACGCCGTTCGGCACAAAATATGAATAGATATTAAATAGAATAGTAACCAGGCTCGTAAACTCAACAATTGATACGCGCTCGATTACGAAACGAGTCGGGAGATGCAGAAGTAAAAACAACGGATGAACACAACAAGAGACAACAATCTGCATAGAGAGGGAATTAGTCATAAAGCAAAAGGAGGAGAAACGAGCAGAGAAGAGGCTTCGATTCTGCAAAGAAAGGGAGATTAGTCACCAAGCTGACAAGATCTCATTTCATTCCTCTTCCTAGTCCACTCTCAGCTCTCACTTATCATAATAAAATCACAGATCACTTATTTCAATGTCAACTACAAAATTATAATGCAACCGTCATCGTCATCTCATCTACCGTCTGATACTATGAACTAACATCTCACACCTCATGAATGTGTGTATGGTACAGTCTAATTGGTAACCATTCCTCCAATGCACATCCTCGTCCCACCTGTCTCTCTCCTCTCCCCTCTTGTCTACTTGTGTCTCCTCTCCCCCTCCTGCTGCGTGGGCGGCGGGGGCGGCCCTGCCCTGTCCAGCTTGTCTATGTAGTCATCCAACAGACGATCCCTCTCCGATGTCAGCTCACACATATCCAGGTATCGCTTGTCGTTCTGCAACACTATTATTATTGACAATTCTGACAAAAACGAGGAATGACACGCACCTCCAACACGGCGAGTATGTCCTTGAGGTGCTGCTCGCTCTCGTCCATCTTCTTCTTGCTCTCGTGGGTGATGAGCTTCGTCTCCTTGAGCAGCTCCTTGAAATCCTTGATGGTCGCATCCCGCGCGTCCTCCGACCACTCACGCCAGTCACGTTCCACCTTCTGAACAGCCGCTTGATGAAATGTGAACAGGGAACAGAACAGAACAGATCACGCACACTAAATTTAAAAAAAATCTCATCCTACACCTACTCACCCTCTCGCTCTTGTTGGCCAGCTTGGAGAGGTTCTCGTCCTTCTCGATCACCCGCCGCGCATCCTTCCAGCGCATGTTGAAGTGGATCTTCTCGTGCTCCTTCAAGGCGGCGAAGAACGCCTCGCGACGGCGGCGCTCCAAGTGCCTGAGAGATAGGCATGAATAAAAATAGACATATGGGGGGCATATAAGATACCGTACCTGATGTGGTCGTCGAAGAACTTCTCCTTTGCGTGCTTGTCGAGCAGGTCGCATTCTGCGTACCGGCCGTCCTTCCTTAGCTGACGTCGGCCATCGTGCCACGTAGTGTCCACAGACTTGATCTAAACATCACACATACACATACAATCATCACTCGCAGCAACTACCGCCAACTTCGCCTCCCATAAACTCATAAACAATGACAATTGACAAACCAGATCGGCGAGGAGAGCCTTGAAGTTTGTCTCATGTTCGGACAGCTTGAGCTTCTCGCTCTCCTTGTTCCTCTCACGCATCGTCTCACCCAGCTTGTCAGCAACCTCCTAAAACACGATGTAGAATCAACATTGAGAAGTAATTAGATACACGATCTCTACTCTACGTTAAATCTTTTTTGTACTTTTGGCCTACCTGTTCCCTCTCAGCAATCGCCTTCTGTTCCTTGAGGCGGCGCTCGCGCTCCGTCTCCTCCTCAGCATCCTGGAATAAAAATCATATACACATTTACATATTTTTATTCGTGTTGAGAAACGAAATTGGAGGACATACTGACGCCCAATGAGCCAATGCCCTGATGACATCCGAGGATCCACCCCAAAATCAACTCACCGAAGGAGTCTCATCGGGAAGGGTATCAACGTAGTCCTTGAAGCACTTCTCCTTCATATCCGAGTCGAGGTCCTTGCTCTCCTTCAGCTCCTTGTACTTCTCATCATCGGCCAGTGCCTTCTTCACATCCTTCCAGCGGCTCTTGCGCGACAGGGACTGACCCTTCAGCAGCTCAATGAACTCCGACTTGGCCTGAAAAAATGATTACTAGATGCTTTAAAACAAAAATACAGTTTGTAGTTTCCTTTCCTGAACCAATTGTTCGTACCTTCTCCTTCCTGGCCTTCTTCTCCTCCTTTTCCTTCTTGTGGAGCTCGCTGACCACCTCGTTGAAGTAGTCCTCCCTCTCCCTCATTTTCTCCACTGCCTTGAACCGCTCGTCCTTGCCGTACTTGGACGCAAACGACGAGAACGAAGACCTGTGACATTATTTGTTAAAATAGAACACATCATGTCGACTCACTTTCCGTGCAGCTCGGCATCTGCGAGCATGGCCATGAATCCCTCCTTGGCCTCCTTCTGCTTCTTCTTCTTCTCCGCCCTGTCCAACTCAGTCTTCTCGCGCACGTACGCATCGAATGCCGCCCTCCTTTCGGTGGCAGACAGCAGCAGGTAGCGTTCGTCGAACACGATCTTGGAGAGCTCCTTCTGGAAGGTCGAGCCGGCAGACACCTTCTTCTCCACCAGCATCTCCTTGAATCGCTGCAGACGCAGCTCCAGAGGCATCTTCTCCCTCTCCTGCTGAGCCTGCAGCTCCGCCTGCACAGCCGGGTCGATGGGCTTCTCGAGCATCTGGCGAGGCTTCTCCTTCTCCTTCTTCGCCTTCTTCTCAGCCAGGGCACGCTCCGCCTTCTTCTCCTGCCTGCTCTTCTTCACAGGGGGTCCGCCAGTCTCATCTTCCGAGTCCTCATCAGACTCCTCCTCCGACGTACCGCCCGCGTTGTTGTTCCCGGCTTCCTCTGAAAACACATCAATACCTATCCCCATTCTCTTTACTCACTCTTCTCATCCTCGGGAGGCTTGATGATGAGCTGGTCGACATCGGCTCTGTTGTAGAGATCGGGCGGCCGCTCCCACACGGAAGTGCGAGTCGAGGGGTTGTAGAAGAACACCTTTCCGTCGCCCGTCCACACCACACACCACGGAGTACCCGTGATCGGAGTGCTGCTCACCGGACGCTCCTTCTTCTCCTTCTTCACAATCGGGGCAGTCGCCGCAGCCTCGCGCTGAAACAACCAATGGTTCGTATTGTTTAGATTTCCATTTGACTCACCGAGATGGCAGCGGCCGCCTGGGCAGCAGCGAGAGCCTGCTGGGCGATGATGTGCGCGGGGTTGGGCGGGGCAGCGGCGGCAGCCTCCCTTTCCACCAGCACCTTCGGCTTCTCCCACGTGTTCTCGTTGGTGACCGTGTTGAAGAAGTACTTCCTTCCGTCGGGCGCCGTGAACTCCTGCCACGCCTCGTCGATCAGATGCTGCTTGTGTGCCGACGGAGCCTGGCCTTCTCCTCCATCTCCACCCGGTCCGCCAAAGCCACCAGGACCTAAAACAATAATAAAATTAGTATCAAAAAATGCATAAAATATTCATGTACGACTCACCACCGTGTACTGGACCACCAAATCCACCGGGACCGCCACCTGAAAAAGACACACATTCAATTATTGAAACGTAGTCTTTCACCCCAGTAATGAATGCTTCTATTGCAGTTGATAGCAAGAAATAATCCCCCATTGGCGTATATATGATATGACATTCACGAGCAATATATCACAAAGAAATTACGGTTCAAATGCTCGCGCGCTCCTGTTGGCTCGATCTCTCACAATTGAATGCACTTCATCCGCCTTCGTAGATAGCTGCAGCCGACGACAGGAACAACATACCAGTTGCTGAACAACAAAACTACTAACCTACACGCATTATCGCCCAATCACCACCTCATATCGTAATTATTTTATTCATATTTTGCGTGGTGTGAGCGTTTAGAATACGTAGCAAGTGTGTGAGAATGAATGTACCATTCTCGCACACCCGCTGTACAATAATCGAATCACAAACTTTGGGCATCTTTAGTGGTTCAGGAACTTATCTCTCTCCGTGAAACGAAGCGACGCCATCCACATCACGAGATAAACAAACAAAACCATAGACAACTAGGCTGAAACACATTATACCCCACTGAAAAAGATTATTTGGTTATTTCACTTGTTTATGTTTTAATAACATCCCTTTACGAAAAAATTGAGTGCACTCCACTCCCTGTGCGTACCTTCTTGTTGTTGCTGCTGCTCCTGCGCCTGCCTCTCCTTGTCCTGCTCGACCAGATCCGCCAGCTCCTGCTGAGACATCACCTTCGCATCCGCCGGTCGCTCCCACACAGTCTCCCTGGTGACCGCATTGTAGAAGTAAGACTTGTCGCCCTCCGCAGTCTTCGTCTCCACCCACAGATCCTCATCGGGACCGATTCCAGCAAGCTAAAATAAAGATTTCAAACTATATTTACAATATAACATATCTTCGTGTCGTACAAAAACAACGAAGAAAAAAACTGACCTGCTTGAGCCTGTCCTGCTGACTCATCTGAGGCTGCTGCGGGGGATAGCCACCATAGGGTCCTCCAGGACCACCAGGGCCTCCGAAAAATCCGGGCGGGCCACCACCCCTCGGAGGTCCGTACGGATTTCCGCCGTATCCACCGCGGGGAGGAAATCCTCGCATCGGCGGACCGCCAAATCCGCGCGGGGGGAAGCCACGGGGCGGACCTAAAATATTTGGTTCCATGTACATTTTCCAGACTTGAAATATTCTCACCGCGCTGCCGCACTCCAGGATGGTCGTTGTTGAAGAACCCTCCGGTTCCGGGAGGTCCGAAACCGCCAGGTCCATCGAATCCAGGACCACCAGGTCCGTCAAAACCCGGTCCGGGCGGTCCTCCGAATCCACCCCTCATAGGAGGTCCTCCTCGGAACGGACCAGGAGCGCCCCTCCAAGGAGGACGGAGCAGACCACGGCCGCGTCCTCCAGGACTGTCAAAGTGACCTCCTCCCGGGCCTTCGGCAAAGTTGTCATAGTTGTCACCGTCGCCACGCATCAGCGGCACATCATTGGCATTGTGGTTGTGCTCACTGCTTCCTGTAAAATATTATGTTTTTATTTGAATGATTTTTTTTAAACAAACCGTTCTGCTCGCTATCTCCGGCTCCATTCTGCTGCATCTGTTGTTGCTGTCTCTGTTGTTCTTCCTCCTCCATCGTTGCGCCGCCATAGCCGTCAAAACGGTCGTCAGCTCCCGGCGAGGCCTTATCCTCCGACGGAGGGTGTTGCTTGTTCTCGTCGTTAACCGACTCCTCGTAGTCCATTACTATAACACAACAGTAATAAAACATTTTATAAATATACGTTTAGAAAATGAGGAAACAAGCGGAAATGAGGGAACAAGTGTTGTTGCCACGTAAAATGCCATTTTTCACGCTGCACACGCAAAATTAGCCAGTATACAGACTCAAAACTGTAATTAGAATGTGTGAAAATTCATTTTGTCACTAAACAACAATAACAAACAAAATACAAACGCGAAAAAGAAAGAAAATAAACAAAATCTGAAATTTTTGAAATTTTCCACAATCAACGCGATGGGGATTTACACTACATTAGTATACGGACTATTTACCAATAGTGTCCAATAAACTGTTGTACTAAACGGAAAAAAGTTGAAAACAAAAAAGTTTTTATCTTGTTGAAAAAAAACTTGAGATCTGAAGGACATCAATCATATGAATCAGATTGGATGGTAACTACTTTTGCACTCAACGTCTTGCTCCTCTCTGGCCCCACTCTCTTCTGCTTTTCACCCTCTCAGATTGTGCTCAAACAAAGTAATTGCCGTAAGGAATAGGTCAGCTTTTCACGAGTGCCCTGACAGTTTTCTTTCATTTGTCATACTGATTGTGTCCTATGTCCTATTTATCCCATAATACCATGATACCATGAAGCCAATCGAGAGCTTTTTACCACATATGAAAGGAGAGGGTCAGCGAATTACAAGCGAATTACGCCTGTACGAGAGCGGAGTCCCCGCGAAACTAGAATTGCCCCGGACTGTAGAGTGAAAATATGCAAGCCAAGTAAAAAAAACACTGCATTTCGTTCAATATTTTGTGTTCAAATTCCACGATATTTTTTTTCAAAAATCCTGAGCTAAGTGCGAGCCTACTATAGCATTTTTCTACTCATTGTTTCAAACAATCAGAACATGTGAATGATATAACAAAAAATATTTAAAATAGAGGTTCTGCACAAAAACTTGGAATGATTCTGTCTCTCTCGTGATGGCGTCGTCGGATGATTGTTTCTGACATTTCACGTGCACGTTTGTTCAAACTGCACTGCGTCTTCAACCTTATTTTCTCAAAGGACTTCCTCAAAGGAATGGGTCTGAAAATGAGTACCGATAACTCATGCTGAACTCACCCATCGGAAACCGAAATTAACTTTTTAGAGCTTTGCCCTTCTCTTTTCTTCTATGCTCAAACTTCATCTCATTGCAAGGTTCCTCTCACGGTTATAATAATGAAATGGTGAATTTCTGAACACTAAAAAACCTTTTCAAGAGATAAATGTTACACCATTCCATTTGTTTCCGCACAATCACGCGACTCGAACACACACATGTTTCATTTCGTGGGATGATGCAAAGGCTTTGTCTGCCAGGCAGGGCAGAGTGTAATACGGAATCCCGGATATAAGCATAGCCCTGCACACACGCCTCAGTTCATCTCATTTCAAGTGGCCTCATGTACGCAGTCTCATAAACCCTTTCCCTCCTCTCTCTCTTCCATAAAAGAGTTCTAGTGGCGTGTTGTGGGGCAGTCTCGGGAGGGGCGTGGTTGTATGCACTGTCCCCATGGGGCCTCTCACCCCTCGCAGTCTCTTTTCCTCACCAATCGCTCACTCGTCCAACACACGCTTCACTGCTTCCGGGGGACACAGTGTACACCAGTCTGACTCACTCCTTATCACACTGTCCTTGATAACGCTGATAACCGCAGTATAACTCCATAACGAGATTGATAGGAGTTGTTGTTATGCGTCTGGTTCAGCTCGCCTCGCGCGCTGATTGCGGTTTCATCGCGCCTCATTTGGATGTTTTTGAGTGCGCGCGTCTTCTGGTCAATATTGTTGTTTATCTATTACTGTTGTTTACTTGTTTACTTTCCAGGCATGCGCCACCTTCTATTACTGGCCGCGTGTGCGGTCGGCGCGAGCACATTCCAGGTACAATCCAGAAAAGCCAAAGCATGCAATATAGGAGAGTGCGTTTACACATGAGTGACCAGGCCACAATTGAAAGCCAGCGAGCCGGACAAAACAATATTTTACCATTTCAACCACAATGCTTACGTACCCTACAATACAAAGTTTCGGTTGTAGCAGTAGTTACCGTAATCCTACAGTGTTCCCCGGACTCGATTCTCATGTGGGCGACGGACAAGCGGGCGAAGCAGCTGGAGAGAGAGTGTCATCTGGCAGAGCAAGGAGAGAAGGAGTGCGAGACAAAGGTCGGAGAGAAATGTTTTAATAGAAGAAACTGTCAGGAACACTGTTTTTGAAACGGGGTTCGAAACGCTTTCAAAACACGACCAGTGGTATGCCCTGTATCCTGTATTCGAAGACTGACCACACCGAGAATGAGAATGAGATAAACAACAACAAAAATAAACAAGGTACTATCAGAAATCGGTGACGTTAGCTGTTCCAGTTCTTGTGTTTTCCTCGGTAGACCTCATAGTAGTAGTGAACATAATCCTTAGGAAGTCCCCAATTGGCTAAATCGGTGTTTTGTAACACTTGTATCGGGTGAGAAGAAGAAAAAAAACACTTCGTTACAGGAGGCCCTCGAAGAGGCGTGGCTTAACTTCAAGAAGACCAGCGAGAAGTTCTCCAAGGTATGTCATCACTCTCTTCCCCCCCCTTTCTCTCTCTCTCTCTCTCCCCCCTCTCTCTCTTCCCTCTCTCTCTCCATTCCCTCCATTTCAGTCCGTGGAGGAGTGTCGCAAGATCGCCGGTCTGTCCCGAAGGAAGAGACACGGAGACCACGACCCCAACGACCCCGACCACACCGGACACAACCACAAGGTGGGCAATTGGGAGAGAGGAGGAGGAGGAGGGAGAGAGAGGAGGGAGGGAGGGAGAGAGAGGGAGAGACTTGCAGCGCCGCCATGCTGACCATCACGACCCCAATGACCCCAACGTCGACCACACCGGACACAACCACAAGGTGGGCAATTGGGAGAGAGGAGGAGGAGGGAGAGAGAGGAGGGAGGGAGGGAGAGAGAGGGAGAGACTTGCAGCGCCGCCATGCTGACCATCACGACCCCAATGACCCCAACGTCGACCATACCGGACACAACCACAAGGTATCCATTCTATCTCTCTCTCTCTCTCTCTCTCTCTCTCTCTCTCTCTATCCTCTCTCTATCTCTCTCTCTCTCTCTCTCTCTCTCTTTCACTCTCGCCCTCCCTCGTGTTATCCCTGCTTCCCACTATCTCCCACTATCTATCCATCCCTCCCCCATCTCTTCTTTCACACATACCGTGAAAGCATAAGTTATAATACGTTTCTTAAAGCAAATACAACAACGAACGACTTGATTGGTTCATAAATTGGAAAGGTTCTATAACTCTATAAAACATGAGGGTACCCGACGGACTAGTTCATTTGAATGTCTTTCATATTACTTTTTTTCTTTTTGAGAAGCGCGATGCGGACCACGACCCCTCGGACCCCACCATCGACCACTCGGGACACAACCACAGAAGGAGGAGACATCACAGCCAGGTGAGCAGAAGTATCAGAAAGTTTCAACAAAAAAGTAGAACCCTGAGCTTTTGAAAAAAAGAAACAGGTTCGTGTTTTTTTTTGTTGAGAAATCCTCGTCTCTCAGGATCAGACACTCGAAAAAAAGTACTAGAAAAGAGAGAGCGTCGCGTACTTTTGATTCACGCGTTGCATTGATAGCCTGACCAAAAGACTTCTCCGATTTTTACTTTCTTATTTCATCATATGCATTCACAATGTTTGTGCAACGGCATTTACAATACTGTACTAAAGAGTATAACTGTACGTGGATAATCACTGACAAGTTTGATGGATGCACTCCATTTTGTTTTTGCAACGAAGCGAATATCATTGAACTTGTGTGTTTGTATGTAATAGACATGCATACACAATTAAATTGTCACTCAAAAC
>CAWZYM010000295.1:1137500-1140000 GCA_963966185.1 Rhabditoides inermis | reverse complement strand
CTCAGCAAGTTCCAGACCAGCCATGATGTCCACTGTGTCAGGGGAAACATGTGAGGATTTTCTAGTTTTGAAAAAGTGATTCTATTTGCGAGTGTACACAATATTCACGAAACTCATAGGGACAGTTGAGAATGTAAAGATCAAATTTGTGGAAATAACATTTCATTTCATTCATCTCTCAAATACTCGGTAATAAGAAAAAAACACATGTTTAATTGAGCGTACACTCTGAATTTCGAAGTTGAGTTAGCACCGGGATGTAAAAATATGTTGAAAATGATGTACTTTTGTCCATGCAATTATGTGTTGGAGACACTTATAAGTCGGTGAAAAATTCTGTTGAACATTCATTGAAAATTGGCACCAATTGGCACCAATTTCTGCATTTTGATACATTTTGCGCTCGATTCTCACCAACTTGCAGACGTTTTCAGCAAATAGTTGTATTGACAAACACAAAATTAAGTCGTTTTCAACATATTTTCACATCCCGGTGCTAACTCAACTTCGAAATTCAGAGTGTACACTCCCTTTAAACTGATGTGAAGTCGGAAATAAACACCAGTTTTATTAACTGATATATTTCCACTATCTCTCTCAACACGCGTTAGACTATAAGTCATGTCTTTCTTGTTTTCCCAGCCAACACAACTCTCCGATTGCAATAGCACGCCTCCCGGCGGCCGAATGATCTAGTGGTATGATTCTCGCTTTGGGTGCGAGAGGTCCCGGTTTCGATCACCGGTTCGGCACCTTACTTTTTGCAAATTTCACGTCAGAACAACAAGAGAGAGAAGAGAGATAATTTTCAGTTGTCTGCCTGATGAGGACCTTCCCGAATCGAAGCGCGCTCCATTCAAGGTGTGTCGTCTCTCTCTCCCTCTCTCTATCATCCCTCTTTTTCAGGAGCTCCACGCAGCCTATGCCAAGGCGTACTCTCGCTACTCGGGCCAAGTCAGCCTCTGCTACGGAAAGCTGTAACCAACTCGACTCACTAAACGGTTGTAGCGCTGTACCTACTGTATTCATTAATCAATTTTGTCTGGCATTGCCCATGTACCTATTCGCTTGTGTGTCTGAATGAATGTAGTCAAACAAAAGATAATTTATTGAAACAATGGATGAAAGACAAAAACACGGTCGCGTGAACCTCAAAATCTCAAAATCTCATGTCAGTGTCAGCAAATAGCCGCCAGGACAAGAGTGAGGAGAGCTGCGAGGGAGACGGTGGCAGGAGCTGCATTGGGCTTGTCTCCCTCGGCAGGCTGGGAAGAGGGATAGGCGGGCCAGGGGAGGGTCGAAGACTCCTCCAGACAAGGCAGGTCCCAGTCCAGACCGAGGGGGTCCTGGAACCACGGGGGTGAGAGAGAGAGAGAAAGTGGAGAGAGAGAGAGAGAGAGAGATGCTGCACCTCGCTGCCGCATCCGGTCATCGGCACGTATCCCTTCGCGATCATGGCTCGAATGCCGGCGCAGTCACTGCGGGGCAGCAGGACAACTGAAAATGAACAGTATTGATCGACAACACCTCTTCTGCCTACTTATTAGCCTACTAATCTATCAGAAAAAAATATTGATGCAAACATAGTGGAAAAAGCCAGACACAAAGAGAGCTCACCGTTAGCATAAAGCTTCTTGTTATCAATAAAGTAGTACCTAGTCCAAACCCAAGAAAAAACATCGATATTTATACAGAGTGACATACGCCGAGCGAGAACCCACCGTTGTGTCCGTCGACCATGGCTTGCTCGCTGCCTGCTACGGGCCAGCACTCGGGTGTCATCTGGCACGGACAGCGGGGAGGGGCAGTGGAGGGGGAAGCGGAACCACAGCCGGCACACTCGCACGACTTGGGGATGTAGAACGCCAGAAGCGCCTTCATCTCCACTGGCGCGCTGCGAAGGAGGCACTCTCTCTCTCTCCTCTCCTCTCCCGCTTTCCTCCCTTTCTCTCCTCTCCCTCTTTCCTCCCTTTCTCTTCTTCATCGCTTCCTCCTCCTCCCCCCTCTCACTCTCTCTCTCCTCTCTCTCCTCTCTCTCTCCCCTCTCTCTCTCCCTCTCCTTACCATGTAGTACTGACAACAGTAGTCGTTGTCGGCGCGACGGTGGTGACTGGGACTGGAGTGGATGCTGGAACCGGCTAAATGGGGGATGTCAGAGTTTTAATTAAATATATTTTTCGTACCGGTACCGGCTGCTGCGTGGGGCAGTTGCATGCTCCGCAATTGCAACTGCAAGGGAAAGTAAAGTTACCAGGGAGAGAGAGAAGTAGAAAGAAAACCTACTTGTGTTGCGGATGAGGGCCACAGTTGCACGCGTGGCAGTTATGGCAGCTGAAAAGTGATTGTTGTAACCTAAGAAATGTAAATATATCGTTACTTGTTCTGTTGATGTCCGCAGCAGATGAGGCAGCAATCCAGTCCACTCGGGACCATTCCCAGAGTCTGCATCAAGTGAGGAGACGGATCTGGAAACGAACTATTCCAAGTGTTCAAATTATAG